>CM070826.1:33799463-34032706 GCA_036326025.1 Chrosomus eos | reverse complement strand
CAGCTAAAGTTAGTTTTGATTGATTCACTTCCCTCGAAATGATCATTTGTTATTAAATTAGGGGCCGCTAAGACGACGCCGTTCTCTCTAAATAGACTTTAAACGCGAACCTGTTATAAACGCTGATGGCGTTCACATGCGCGTTAAGAATTGATTCTATAGTTATGTGCGTTTGAATATATGTGCACAGGTTTGTAATTCGCTACAAACCATGCCTAAACAAACTACTTGTCTTGCCTATAAATTTTGATGCAGAATTTTATTTTATCAATTCGGGGTAGGGACGCGAAACCGGAATTTCATAGCGCTTTATCTGTAGAGTGGATTAGGGATCCTCCATAGGGAGAGGCTAGTTGGCACTTCAGCACTGCGTTATCATCGGGTTCAGGCGAAGGTCCTTCGTCAGATCTGGAAGACGGCCTGGATCCGGCAGGCTACAGGAAAACCTCGGGATAAACAAAGACACCAATATTAGCGTAGATGCCATTCTTCTTATGATGTAACGAGTACATCAGGATTTAAGGGAAGTGTTCCTGGTTCCGGCTGGCCTAATCTATGCAGCCTAACATTTAATTATAGAAGTCGATAATGTATTATGTGAATGCTAGGTCAAACTAATATGGTCATACATCCTGGTTCTGGTAAGAACTCTAGCTGCTGCGTTTTGGACCAGCTGTAGTTTGTTTATTAAGCGTGCAGGGCAACCACCCAGTAGAGCATTACAATAATCTAGCCTTGAGGTCATGAACGCATGAACTTATTGTTCCGCATTTGTCCGTGAGAGCATATGACGTAATTTAGATATATTTTTAAGATGTAAAAATGCTGTTTTACAGATACTAGACACGTGACTTTCAAATGAAAGATTGGTATCAAAGAGCACACCCAGGTTCCTAACTGACGACGAAGTATTAGACAGTATTCTAGGTTATTAGGTAAGGAAGTTTTTTGTCCAATAATTAGAATCTCTGTTTTTTCAGAATTTAGTAGTTGGAAATTACTGGTCATCCATTTTTTTATATCAGCTATGCATTCCGTTAATTTTGTGAATTGGTAAGTTTCGTTAGGTTTTGAAGAAATATACAGCTGAGTATCATCAGCATAACAGTGAAAACTAATTCCATGTTTCCTAATGATATCTCCTAATGGTAGCATGTACAGAGTGAACAGCAGCGGTCCTAGTACTGAGCCTTGTGGTACGCCATACTAAACTTATGATCGATAAGACATCTCTTCATTTACTGCTACAAACTGAAAATGGTCAGATAAGGCCATCCTTAAAAATATTCTTGTTTGCCGTAACCCGACCGACCCTGTCAATTTAGGACCCAATTATTTATTTTTTTCCCCTTTTAGTCCGACCGACTTGCCGGTTGTAAACTTGCGTTAAGACCGACCAAATTAATTTTTTTACTCTTCAAACAACTAATACAAATGCAATAATATAATATTAATCATATTTTAGTATGTATTGTGAATATAAAAAGCCTACATAGGCTACGTTCTTTCTTTTAGATATAAACCCGCGGCGTATATGATTATGTTTACACCATGGTTTTTACACCATGGTATACGCATCTCACATATGGCCTAGACACGTTCGCTTCGTTTCATTCACTGTCAATAGTTCGCGCTTGGTAATGATGGCTGCGGGTGTTGTTTTTCGAGAATTTTGTAATCCTGTTTTTCATTGTGCACGAAACTTAATTTTGCACGCCAATAAATCATCAGAAATATTGCTGACTTGTGCGCGTCTCACGCACTCTCTTTACGTTCGTCCTAATGCCTGTTAGTTGTCCGTGGATTTGCCTATATGTGGCGTTGAAAATGGAAACGTCTTTAGACATGAAAACTTGATTTTACAATCGATTTAAATGAACACTTTTGTCTCAAAAAACAAACAGGATTTTTTTCACAAAAGTGACAGCCGAAAGCAACGTAACTGGTCTCTGATTTGTAGGTTGCATTGACACCTAGCGGTGGATGCAAGTAAAACAGTATAACCTAGTAAACTAGTAACCAGTAACACAATTGAAATTATGTTTTATGGATGTAAACATCCTAAATGTAACACATTAACATGTTTTCTCATAGGTATTACATTGCATGTTAATCTAATTAACTGTTATTTTGTGAATTCTAAAGTAATTTTAATTTACCTCTGAAAATCCACTTTCATTGAACTCTAGTGGCTTCTTTTTTTCTTGATTTTGCCACAAAAAAATCAAATAAATGCAGCTGGAATTAATGTAATAAAAATGTTTTTGACATATCTATATAACCTGTATCAGAATGAGGTTTGCAAAAGTGCACCAGAAGGCACGGTTTGAAGACACAGTCAGTGACGTCACGATATGCAAATTGTTTAAATTCATACCATGACCAAAATTTTACATTTTTTTTTTTACATTGAATCTTGAAAAACAAAAATATAGGCCTACCTACCGACCCCTTTTTTTTTTTTTTTTTTGCTGTTACTGCAAACCAAAATATTTTTAAGGATGGCCTAAGTATGATTTAAACCATGCTAGTGCAATTCCACTAATGCCAACATAGTTTTCTAGTCTATTTAAAAGAATGTTGTGGTCGATAGTATCAAATGCAGCACTAAGATCGAGTAACACTAATAGAGAGATACAACCACGATCGGATGATAAGAGCAAATCATTTGTGACTCTAATGAGAGCAGTCTCAGTACTATGGTACGGTCTAAATTCTGATTGAAAATCCTCGCAGATATTATTTCTTTCTAGAAAGGAACACAGTTGTATACTGCTTTTTCTAATATCTTTGACAGAAAAGGTAGATTCGAGATCGGCCTGTATTGTTGACTAATTTCTGTATGATCAAGTTTAATTTAAATTTAATTAATTTTCAATTTGAACAATACTATTACAAACATTGTTTTCCTGTTATACTCTGTTAAAGCTGCACTCCCTGATGCGCTACTGTAGTAGACGTTTGCATAATTATAATTTTGTCCCTGATATTATCGATCTTATAAGTGAAGAAGTTCATTAAGTCATTACTGCTGTGTTTCTTGGAAACATCTGAGCTTGAAGCTTTCTTTTTCGTTAGTTTAGCCACTGTTTCACATAAATACCTAGGATTATGTTTATTTTCTTCTAATAGGTTTGAAAAATAAGCAGATCTAGCAGCTTTTAAAGCCTCTCTGTAAGCAATCGAGCTCTCATTCCACGCAATCCAAAATACCTCTAGTTTTGTTTTCTTCCAGTTGCGCTCCATTTTTCTGACTGCTCTCTTAAGGGCCCGGTTGTGCTCATTGTACCACGGCGTTGGACTATTTTCTTTAATCTTCTTTAAGCGCAGCGGAGCAACTGTGTCTAAAGTGCTGGAAAAGAGAGAGTTAAACGTTTTTTGTTGCAATATCAAGTTCTTCTAAGCTATCCAGGATGCTGAGATGATGAAACTGATTAGGAAGAATATTGATAAAGCAATCTTTAGTGGCAGAAGTGATAGGTCTAACATATTTATAACACGGAGTCGGCTTCGCAGCCTTGGCTAAATGGGTAACACTTTATTTGAAGGGGTGTGCATAAGACTGACATGACACTGTCATAAACATGACATAACACCTGTCATGAACATGAAGGAGTCTTTATGAATGTTTATGACTGTTGTCATTAAGTGTCATTCGGTAAATTATGACACTTTTAATGCAAAGTTGACATTGTTTAAAATGTCTTTGTTATGACAACTTGACATTACCCAAGACAAAAATGTCTTGATTATGACAACTTGACATTAACAAAGACAGAAATGTCTTTGTTATGACAACTTGACATTAACCAAGAAATCATAACCTCTCAACCTGTCACAACTTTGGCCGTCATGACACCATTATAACTGTGTCATGAATATTACCTGTCCTCAAGTAAAGTGGAACACATTGTACTAGTTATAAAGATGTCATTAAGGGTTATTACACAGCGAAATGGTTTAAGTTTGATAATTAGACCTGTTATGACATATTTGTGACAGGTTGACAGGTTATGATTTCTTGGTTAATGTCAAGTTGTCATAACAAAGACATTTCTGTCTTTGTTAATGTCAAGTTGTCATAATCAAGACATTTTTGTCTTTGTTAATGTCAAGTTGTCATAACAAAGACATTTTTGTCTTTGTTAATGTCAAGTTGTCATAACAAAGAAATTTTAAACAATGTCAACTTTGCATTAAAAGTGTCATAATTTACCGAATGACACTTAATGACAACAGTCATAAACATTCATAAAGACTCCTTCATGTTCATGACAGGTGTTGTGTCATGTTTATGACAGTGTCATGTCAGTCTTATGCACACCCCTTCAAATAAAGTGTTACCGCTAAATGTAATTTACATGAGACTAGATAATGATCTAAGATGTCGTCGCTCTGCTGCAGAATTTCAACGGCATCAACATCTATTCCATGAGATAATATTAGATCTAGAGTATGATTACGACAATGAGTAGGTCCTGAAACGTGTTGTCTAACTCCAATAGAGTTGTCTTTAAATGCCAATCTCAATGCATCTTTTTCATTATCTACATGTATATTAAAATCACCAACAATTAGGACTTTATCTGCAGTCAATATTAATTCTGATAGAAAGTCAGTAAATTCTTTGATAAAATCTTTTTGGTGCCCTGGTGGCCTGTATACAGTAGCCAGCAGAATTCTCAAACGTGATTTATCGTTTACATTATATATTCTGCCCTCGTAAAAGAGTTCCCCTTCTTCAACTAGACAGACAGATGACTCCTTCCACAAGAAAGTTGAACTGAAGCATGGATTTATTAACACCACCACTTCAAATGCAAGTGGAACAGAGTAAAACTGAAATACAGAAAAAGGGAAAATAAATGTCTAAATACTGGACTGTACATTAATAAATGAAACAGTTTGATTGAGGTATATCTGAATATAATATACACAATAATTATCTAGATGCATGTAAGATCGTACTGAAACGTCTTTCTTATTATCTCAATATTATCCTAAAATTACTGGCACTAATTCCAGGCAAAAGATGGAAAACAAGCTTCTAGTAAACAAATTAATACTTACAGACAAAGCTTCTATAAATGATTGCAAAGATGATGAGGAGATTGAGCTGCTTTAACCGTGTGACTATCCGTATCAACTGAGTAAGCAAGATGGCTGAAATTAAGATCAGAGGTTACTCTCTCTGACAACATTAAAATATACATGGACTAGCACCACCTAGTGGCTCTAAAGATAAACTACACTAAGAACAGTACACTCCCCGTCTGGTATCTGTAGGATGCCATCTTTAAACATAATTAAGCTTCTCTATTCAGTCTCAGGAGACAACAGTAAGACAACATCAGATATAGGTCGCAGAAACACCTTAGATGATCCCTCTTTGACCACCTTGACCTCAACTTTCCTCACTCTTCCATCACTCCCGGGAAATATCTTCAATACCATTCCCATGGGCCAATCGTTCCTTTTGGCTTGACTGTTTTTCAATAGCACAACATCTCCCACTAGAAGATTGGGTCTCTCATTCTGCCATTTTCTTCGGCCTTGTAAGGTGGCGAGATATTCCCTTCTCCAGCGATGCCAGAATGTATTGGCCAAGCTTTGGACTTGCCTCCACTGGCGACTGAAGAGGTCCTTTTCACCAAATTCACCTGACGGAGAAGGAACTACTGAAGACTTTTGAGTGAGTAGAGTTGCTGGGGTCAGAATGAATGGAGCGTCTGGATCTGTAGATACAGGTTCCAGGGGACGAGCATTTACTATGGCTGAGACTTCAGCCATGAAGGTTGTCAAAACTTCATGGGACAACTTTGATGGTCCAAGACCTTGTAGCATGGATTCAAGGATCCGCCTTGAGACTCCGATCATACGTTCCCAACTTCCACCCATGTGAGATGAGTGAGGAGGGTTGAACACCCAAGTACATCCATTATCACTCAGATACTCGTGTACCTTCCTGTCTTCTGTGATTGACTGTATCTTCAACTCCTTGCATGCTCCAACAAAGTTGGTGCCACAGTCCGACCGCAACTGCTTTGCTGGACCTCGAACAGCGAAGAATCTGCGGAGAGCATTTATAAAGCTGGAGCTATCCATTGACTCTATGACTTCGATATGTATGGCCCTAGTGCTCATACATGTAAACAGCACTGCCCAGCGTTTGGAGTTTGCTTGTCCTCCTCTAGTTCGGCGTGAGGTGACCATCCATGGCCCGAAAACATCCAACCCTACAAAGGAGAATGGAGGGTCCATACTGAGCCGTTCAGGAGGTAGGTCAGACATCTTCTGAGTCAAAATCTTTCCCCGCAGTCTGCGACACTGAACACATTGAAAGATCATACTACTGATGCGTCTCTTACCACCTATGATCCAGAAACCAGCCTCTCTCACTGCACCCTCAGTGAAGACGCGTCCCTGATGTTCGACCTGTTCATGATAATGTTAAATGAGAAGTGAAGTGATGTGACAACGACCAGGGAGAATTAGAGGGCACACTTCATCTTTCCCAAGTTTTGCTTCTGAAAGGCGTCCGCCAACCCTGAGTACGCCAAAACTGTCAATGTAGGGGGATAGTTTAAAGAGAGAGCTTTGATTGGAAATCGCTGTGCCTGCTTGAAGGCATTTCAATTCCTCTGAGAAGGCTTCTGTTTGCACACTGTGGATGATAACAGACTTGGCCTTTTCTAGATCTTGAACTGAACAGGGCATGTCACATATATGCCATCCCCTGCAAGTACTATTTTACTATCCTGCTTGAAGGAGTGGGTTATGTGCACAAGTCTTGCTATTGCATGAGTCAGTGATCGCCAGCTTGAGAATCTTTCAAACCGTTTGGGGTTTAACTCTTTTCTTGAAGTATGTGTAGCACAAGAAGTGACTTGGGGACGTACTTCAGTGTCTACATCTGGGTCTATGATATTGAAGAGACCCATGTGAGTTTCAGGCTGTGTTGTTTTAGTCAGGAATGTTGGACCAGTCAACCACATGCTACGGGGAAGGTCAGCAGCCAAAACTGATCTTGTGGCATGGTCAGCAGGGTTTTGATCGGTAGGTACGTATTTCCACTGCTCAGGGCGTGTAGGTTTCCGTATCCTTTGCACTCTGTTGTTGACATACACATAGAATTTCCTGGATTCATTACAAATGTAGCCTAAGACGACCTTACTGTCAGAATAGAATGTCACAGCATCCAGCTTGGTGTCAATCTCGTCTTCAATGGTTTCAGCTATTTCCACAGCTAGAACAGCTGCACACAGCTCAAGTCTGGGGACAGAGATTTCAGGTCGCGGAGCTAGTTTAGCCTTACCAAACATGAAGCCAACTTCTACATTACCGCTCATATTGGTAACCCTGATGTAAGCAACAGCCGCAATGGCACTTGTGGAAGCATCACAGAAGACACACATCTCTTTGCCTTGTGTTTGACAGAAGCCGCGTTTCCATTACCCTTCAAATTGCGCAAATTGAAATTGCGAATTGAAATTACGCTCAATGGAAACACGTCAATTTCGCAAAAACTCCCATTTATCGCAAAAAAGTTTTTACGCTCGCATGAGGAGGTTTTTCAGGCAATTCGAAAAAGGGATATTTCGCAAAACTGCCATGGAAACAGTTTTTGCGCAATAACAGTCACCTGACTTAGAAGACGCGGTGTGTTTGGGGTCCGTGATATACGCAAATAATAATAGGCCTAGGCTAATAAATATCATCATTATTATAACAGTTATTAGGCTACATATTTAGAAGACGCTTTTATCCAAAAAAGGAACAAAGCAATTCGTCAAATGTCATACATAATGGTTAGACAACAATAATACAGGGCTAAGATTATCACAAATAAACACAAGATTTTGATGCATATCCAAGTGTTTGCTGAGCTGGCATGCGATTAACGCGAATAGTGCTTTTTCCTATCAACAGTAGAAACAACTTAAAATAGGCATACTCTTCTGGTCATACAGAAAATAATACATTATTCGCAACTATGATTTTATTTGTGTAAACTCATAATAACAAGAAATCGTTGTGCTTTTGTAAAATAAAACAATCATGCGCTTTCATGATCTCCGTGAACTGGAGCGCGAGAACTGAAACAAAGTATAGCCTGGGCTAAAGCTTGAAATGTCCACTTTAAAATGAACAAATTCGAATCGAAAGCTAATACCTTCTGCTTATGTAATCAGTATGAAAGGTGTAGGCCTATTTCTCTCTGGTGCATTCGCGCGGCGCGCCTCAGCAGATATGGTTTTTAGCCGACACTGATTTAGAAAAAAATAGTTTATTAATAAACAATTAAAATGCCTCGTTATTTTTTCAGAGACATTTATTATCATTAGCCTATAACTTACCTAAATCACCTTTCTGTATTCTGTGGTTCCAGAGACATAAATATGGCTCTTCTCATTCAGTATACTGCGGGAAAAATATAATTTCCAGGTTCTAATTTGGCCTTAGAAAACCATTACAATCGACTTTTTTTTTCGTATTAAGTTGGGAATATTATAAATGTTTAATAAAGGGGCAAAAAGTCATAAACAAACATCTGAAATTTAGTCGATATATTATTATTTTTGCGCAGCATTTGTGTAGCCTACAGTTAAAAAAATGGTGTTCAACTTTGCATTTTAAAAAAAACAACCACCGTTAATTTTTCGTTTTGAACACGGGTTAAATAAGGAAAAACGAATGGAAACAAATGTACACTGAGTTTGGACAGAGTTCTTTATTAAATTCATAAAAGAAACAATAATTAGGCTAAGGCAATACATGGATTCTAAACCTCAAAGAAATGCCACAATCAAGACCTCGGAGCAGAAATGAGAGAGAAACACCCAGAAACTCCTTATGCCGTTCGCAGTATACGGGTCTTTCCCTGCCATTAATGCTTGGATAAATGCTATGCACGTCTCCTTCCATTAATAATAATAATAATGTCTAGTGTGGATGTGTAATGTCCTGTTGTCATGATGTTTAAATGACTTATCGCGAGAGGAAAAAAAGGACGTTTTATCGCATAACATCAGTTAATGGAAACGCCGTCATTTCGCAATAGTTTTTTATCGACATTTAGAAAAAAATCGCAAAAGTTTTGCGCAAATCTGTAATGGAAACGCGCCTAGAGAGAGATAGTAGCATATGTGCGGAGAATTTTGACATACTCAAGCTCTTTTAATGAATCTCTCCAAACCTTCCATTCCTTATATTTCTCATCAGGCAGAGGTGCATCCCAGCCACAAGACTATGTGGTAAGCGCTCTGAGCAGAAGTCTTCCCTGAAGGACGACAGGTGCAGCAAACCCAAGAGGGTCAAATAAACTGTTAATCGTTGACAGAACCCCACGTCTGGTGTAAGGTCTCACCTGGTCTGCAACCTGGAAAATGAACATATCCTCAGACAAATCCCAGCTCACCCCCAAACTTCTGTGAACTGGTGGGAGGCCAGTGCTCAGATCTAGATTCTTTAACTCCTTTGCAAGGTCCTCTGGAGGAAAAGCTTTCATGACTTCCACTTTGTTGGAGGCAATCTTGTGAAGATGTAGATTAGACAGAGCCAGCATTTCCTTGGTGGCCTTGAGCAGCTTGATGGCTTTCTCTTCTGTGGGGAGAGAAGTAAGGCCATCATCCACATAAAAGTTGCTTTCCACAAAGTGCCTTGCCTCTGGACCATAGTCTACTTCACCCGAGAGGGCAGCTCTCCGGAGCCCATATATGGCAACTGCTGGTGACGGGCTATTACCAAAAACATGTACTCGCATCTGGTACTCCAATACCTCGTTGTTTAAGTCGTTGTTGTCATACCAAAGGAAGCGTAGAAAGTTCCGATGCTCTTTTGTGACCACGAAGGAATGGAACATTTGCTGGATATCAGCCATCACTGCCACGCGTTCCTTCCTGAACCGCAGTAGAACCCCCAAGAGACTATTGTTTGCATTAGGGCCAGTAAGGAGGACATCATTTAATGATACACCTTCATGTTGAGCACTAGAGTCGAACACTACTCTTATCTGGCCAGGCTTCTTTGGATGGTACACCCCGAACATTGGCAGATACCAGCACTCTTCATCATTCTGTAATCGTGGTGCCAACTCTGCATGCCCATTCTCAAGTATCTTATGCATAAACTCAACAAAGTGCTCCTTTACCTTAGGGTGTTTTTTAAGCTTGCGAGTCAGTAAAGTGAGCCGGTTGCTGGCCTGAGCTTTATTATTAGGGAGGCGTTGCCGTGGGCTACGGAACGGAAGTGGGGCAACCCAGCTATTTGACTCATCCTGATGGAACTCTCTTTCCATAATCTTCAGGAAGGCAAGGTCATCCATAGAGGGAGCTGGTTTGTCGTCATTCCTTGTGTTGCAGAAAACTGATTGGGACATTCATCATGTATGGGCAAGCTTCTCTGTGGCTCATCATGACGGTTGAAACAGTCCTTCACATGCATACTGTTTGGACATGGGCTCATGTAGCTGGGATGCCCATTTCCTAAAATATGAGTTTTGAAAACATCCACAGACGAAGGCTTGTGAGCTCCATTAAGGCATACATCTCCAACTATCACCCACCCAAGGGCCAACCTCTGAGCAAAGGGAGCATGCTGTGGTCCGTTGCATTGCTCCAGCACCTTGTGCGCCTGAATGAGATCTCTTCCGAGAAGAAGCAGAATTTTGGCCTTGGGATCTAGACATGGAATTTTGGAGGTTACTGATCTTAAGTGGCTGTGGTATTGTGCTGCCTCTGGAGTAGGAATCTCTGCTCTGTTGTTTGGTATGAGGTTGCATTCAATGAGTGATGGAAGAGCAAGGCATGTCTTTTCATCAAAGGACTCCACCATAAATCCTTCAGCTCTACGCCCTTCAGCCTCTGTGATACCTGCACACGTCCTTAGTGTGTAAGGTGCTGCATTGTTTACAACATTAAACATCTCGAAGAAGGCCGATCTCGCCAGAGATCGATTACTCTGATCATCTATGATTGCATACACCCTTTTCTTGTTCTGAGGCTCACCTTTCAGGTACACATTTACCAGGCATATCTTTGAGCAGGACTTTCCACTGTTGTTATCTCCACACACTTCTGTGCAGGTGGATGTAGCGATTCTGGAGGGAGGCAAATCTTCTTGCTCCCCGCCATAGCTTGTAGAGGGGCTGTTATCTTCCTTTTTTGACCAGGGGGCTGGGCCATAGTGAAGTGCAGCTATATGCTTGTCACTGTTGCATTCAGAGCACTGAATTAACGCCTTACAGTCCTTTGCCTGATGTGTAGTTGAGGAGCAGCATCTAAAGCATATGAAATTCTCTCGAAGGTAAGCTTTCCGTTCCTGCAAGGTCTTTTCCCTAAAACCTCTACACTTTCTGAGAGGATGTGGCTTTTTATGTATTGGACATTGTCTGTTGAGGTTGTCACTTGTTTTGTTAAATTCATCCTTCTGTGTGGCATTGTCTATTTCTGTTTTGTGGACTGTAACAGGAGCTCTGATTGTCTTTGATAAGAATCTCTCACCTTTAGATGGTATGACAGTGTGCATACTCATGTTAAAGCTATGATCATTTCTCATGCGGGCCTCACAACGAATGAAATCGCAGAAGAATGAAAAGGGGGGAAGCTGACACCATTCTCTTGTTTATAACGAGTTCCCTGCAACATCCATTTCTCTTGTAGGCTATATGGGAGCTTTTCTAAGACGGAGCTGAGGCCACGTGCAGTATCCAGGAAGGTCAAGCCAGGCAGATAACCTTCTGCTTTGGCTGCCTGCAGTTCAAGAAGTAGGTCTCCTAACTCTCTGAGACGTTGAGGGTCCTTGGTAGACAGCTTTGGGAAATGTTCAAGTTTGTTAAAGAGCGCTGCCTCCATGGCTTCAGCAGAGCCATAACATTCCTCTAGCCGTTTCCAGACCATGCTGAGGCCAATGTCTGGATAGTTGATGTAAACTGACCTAATGCGTCTTGCATGCTCTGTAGAATCAGGGCCGAGCCACTTTATGAGCAGGTCGAGTTCTTCAGTAGGCTTAAGGTCGAGTCCTTCAATAGCATTGCAAAAGCTAGACTTCCATGCCCAATAGTTCTCAGGCTTATCATTGAACCTTGAGAGCCCACCTGTCAGAAGATCACGACGAGCCAGGAACTTTGCGAGTTCAAATACGTTTGAGTGATCAGTATGTGACTCATTGTGATGTGAGGGGGAGTGGCTTGTCAATTTAATGTTGTGTCTTGGAGCTGATGCATCATGCAACGCGGAATTAAACTGTGATGTGTTCCCGCCTGCATGTTTGACAGTTTCAGCATGAGTATGCATGGTGTGGCAGCTGAGGGGTGTCTCAGTGTGAATGAGAACACGAGTAGGACGCGGTCTCTCTGGCAAGTCCTGAAAAGGACTATTCTGATTGAAGGAATCGGGCTGAGCCTGATCAACACAGAATGGAGCTGGCGGCTTGTGATCAGTATTGGGAATAGAGGTTTCTGCAAGCATTGGTATCTGCATCTCTTTATCATATATATGCTGATCTTCTACATATTTCTTAGTCCTTTGCAATGAATCATGTGAAGAATGAGGCTTTTTGCTTTCAGATTGCTGTTCTATTTCCCCAGTGTCTGCAGCTGCCTTAAACACTAATGCCTCAGCTGCAGCAGCTTCTGCTTCGCTTTCATGATGGAGAGCATTCAGTGTAGCCTCTAAACGAGTCTCCTCTACTTTAAGCTGAGCTTGTACTTGAGCTTGCTTCACTCTTACTTCTATCTCCTTTTGTGCATATGTGGCTCTAGTCAGTGCTGCTTCTGCCTTTGCACGAGCCTCCAATGCAGCTACGCTTGCTGCAGACTTGCTTGAATGTCTTGATGATCGTGAAGACACTGATCGTGAAGACACTGATCTGGTTTTCAGACTATGTTTCTCATTCGATGACATTATGAGGTGAAAGCAGAGCTTGAACTCTCACTCACTGATGCAGCAATCACTGTTAAGTGTCTTTTTACTATTCTGCCCTCGTAAAAGAGTTCCCCTTCTTCAACTAGACAGACAGATGACTCCTTCCACAAGAAAGTTGAACTGAAGCATGGATTTATTAACACCACCACTTCAAATGCAAGTGGAACAGAGTAAAACTGAAATACAGAAAAAGGGAAAATAAATGTCTAAATACTGGACTGTACATTAATAAATGAAACGGTTTGATTGAGGTATATCTGAACATAATATACACAATAATTATCTAGATGCATGTAAGATCGTACTGAAACGTCTTTCTTATTATCTCAATATTATCCTAAAATTACTGGCACTAATTCCAGGCAAAAGATGGAAAACAAGCTTCTAGTAAACAAATTAATACTTACAGACAAAGCTTCTATAAATGATTGCAAAGATGATGAGGAGATTGAGCTGCTTTAACCGTGTGACTATCCGTATCAACTGAGTAAGCAAGATGGCTGAAATTAAGGTCAGAGGTTACTCTCTCTGACAACATTAAAATATACATGGACTAGCACCACCTAGTGGCTCTAAAGATAAACTACACTAAGAACAGTACATTATATATATTTATATTAAGCACCAACACTTCAAAAGAAGTATATTTAAATCAAGATTTGTTATTGGTTTTGAAAATATTACTATAAATTACAGCAACACCTCCCCCTTTGCCTTTCGGACGAGGCTCATGTTTATAACAGTAATCTTGCGGGGTGGACTCATTTAAAGTAATGTAATCGTTTGGTTTTAGCCTGGTTTCTGTTAAACACAGCACATCTAGGTTATAGTCTGAAATCATATCATTAACTATGGGCGCTTTTAAAGTAAGGGATTGAATATTCAACAACCCAAGCTTTATCGTTTGCTCATCTGTAGATTTGTTTTTTATTTGTTGAACATCAATTAAATTTTTAACCTTAGAAAGGTTTGGACGTTTTTTGGATTTCCGAAATTCGGGGAACAGACACAGTCTCTATATGATGATATCTAGGTGAAAGAGGCTCTATGTGATGAGATTTATCTATGATTTAAGACTATGAGACTGGCGAAGTCGAACATCATTAGTGCTGTCGTGAATAACAATCTTAGAGAATTTACGATTAGCATTAGCCAGCACTTTTAAATTTGCTCTGATGTCAGGCGCTCTGGCTCCCGGCAAACATGTGACTATGGTGGCTGGTGTCTCTATTTTCACGTTCCGTGTAATAGAATCGCCAATTACCAGGGCACAATCAACAGCATTCTCATTGGGTGTTTCACTGAGAGGGGCAAATCGATTTGTTATGGTAATCAGAATAGAAGAGTGGTTTTTTGATCCGCGACTAGAGCGATCTCTCACAGTCACCCATCTGCCTGGCTGCACAGGCAATAACTCAGCCGGAACCGAATCATGAGGTTCACTATGCTAGGCGCATCCAAAGTAGTATCTAAAGCTCGAGCACACTTACTATCCTCATTTAAAGTTTGGATGCGTGTCTCTAATTCTGAAATCTTCTCCGTCAGCCTGACTCTCTCCTTGCATTTATCACATATAAACCCTAGGCTATATTGCCGATGGGGAAGGCTATAGTGAACATATGGCATGAGGTGCAGGTGACAATAACAGGACAAGACATTACTCACCGTGTTTGTTGACTGATTCTTACTCACCTGGGGTTTTTATGAACTCAGATGCGCGGGCGCGCACAAGAAAAATAAATATAACTGAGCGCACGGGTGGCGCGTTAACAGGCTAGCGAGATACTAGCGTGTTGTGCTAACAATAACGGAAGCTAGCGATGTTAGGTTAATCTGAGATGTTAGGTAAACTGTAATTAGTAGTATAAACAACTAGAAATTATCAAAACAGAAAGAAAACATGTGAGGCTTAGACGGAGCTTACAGCCTCGGAGCAAACACACTCATGAATGGTTGAATGGTTAACCTGTGAGACACAGCAGGCACCGAGGCAGACAGGAGCAATCGATCAGGGAAAGCAATCGATCAGCATTCGCAATCGATCAGCAGGGAGTGCCCTTGTTGATGGAAGTCTTAAAGATGTCTTGGAGCTCTCTGGATATTCACTTAACATTCATAAGACTCAGGCTTTGACACTAAATTTTGTTCCCACACAAGAACTGGCAAATAGGTATAATTGGAATTGGAATTTATCATTTATTCAGTATTTTTGGATATATTTAGCAAAGGAGTTGTTCTCTTTACATACTCTAAATTATAACCTATTAAATAAGCCTATAACCTATTAAAAATGTATAAAGATTTGGACAGATGGTCTTTGCCTCCTCTAGATATGGGCAGTTGGGTAAAATCTATTAAGAGGAATATTTTACCCAAATTAATGTATTTATTTATATGCAAATTATAGCACTGCCAATTGAGATCTCTTGTAAACAGTTTAGAGAATGGGACAAACATATCTCTAGATTTATATGGAACGAGAGAAGACCCTAGACCCTACAGCCTTTCAACTACAGAGAGTGCTGTCCAAACTATGCAGCAAAGTGAAGGATATAGAATTTTTTGTTGTTGTGTTTTTTTTGTTGCAAATGACAGTAATGACGGCATTACTGTCATTTGCAAAATTATATCTAATGGGGATTTGGATAACTTTAAGAACCATGAACTTTGATATCAATAGACAGGACTTTTATAGGTATCTAAAAGTACGGCATTTTTTTTGGACGGATATCAAAAGCCTGAAAAAGGCTACAGTACTTTTTCTAAACTGAACCAGATTTTTATAGAAGCATATACAGGTGAAAATATGAAAGGAGTAATAGGTAAATTATACAACGCTATCTCCTCAAGGCATTAAGTTTTTTCGGCTAGGGTTGCAGGCTTGCACATTCACTCAGACGTAGATGGCGCTGATGGAACAGCAGAAATGCAGCCGTTTCCGGTAACCCTATAAACAAAGCAGCTGCATTACTTTATGTTTCTGAACAATAGGAAAATAATTCTGTTATCACTGTAAAGTTTGAACTAGATCTAGATCTAGATGAAAATAAAATTAACCATCATCACAGTCCAGCGTTCAGTGATGGTTCATTTTTGTTGTAAAAAAGTTATTAATTTAGTTATATATATAGCCGCTCTGGAGAAAACGTCTCGGTTACGTATGTAACCCTCGTTCCCTGAGTGAGGGAACGGAGACGTTCCGTCGGATGACGACGAATGGGGTTTCGCATAGAAAGCCTATCAACTTCGAGTATACAAAACGAGCCAATGGCAAAGAAATGCCATGGGTCTGCGGAATTTGCATGACGTAACTCCACCCCACCTCGTGGGTATAAAAGGAGGAAGTCTGGCAACATGCAGATATGTTTCTTCGCTGAGGAGCCAAGACTGAGCTCAGGCGATCCCCGCGGTATACAGCGGAAGTGGCAAGAAGACGGAACGTCTCCGTTCCCTCACTCAGGGAACGAGGGTTACATACGTAACCGAGACGTTCCCTTTCGTTCGTCACTCCGAGTTCCGTCGGATGACGGCGAATGGGGTTACCAGTCTAATCACGCCACCTTCACAGCTGTCTTCCAGTGCCCTGCGTAAATCTGAGATCCCTGTCATATTAAGACATGTGGGACTCCTATTTAACACAGGAATACCAAGGTACACTGGGGAGCATATCCCAAGATATAGAAGAACATGCTAAATATACCCAATTTAGAATACACATATGACCCGAAGGAAGCATATGGGGAATACACTGGGGTATCCAGCCGCAGGTGGAAAAGTTTTAAACCCCAGGGGTGGCAAGGTGGCTTGGCAAGGGAAGACACATGCTCAGGGAGGCTTACAGTGGGAATACACATGTGGGGGTTGCTCCGGAAAGGGACCATGCACACGGGAGGCACCTAGCCGACGCTCAGGCACAGAGACACTGGGTCGACGTCAGGAGTGCAGGAGGAACTCAGGGCTTTCGGGGAAGCTCACCTGAGGAGAATATCGCACGCATCTAGTCCGAGGAGTGGAATGGCGAGCAAGCGAAGACACCTGAGCGGGTCCTAGTGCCGGCTGGTTGAAGCGAGCACACGAGAGGACACAGGCTCCACTCGGAGATTATAGAATCTGGCGAATGTGTTAGGTGTCGCCCAGCCTGCAGCTCTGCAGATGTCTGTTAGCGAGGCGCCATGCGCTAGAGCCCAAGAGGACGCCACACTCCGGGTGGAGTGGGCGGTCACACCAAGGGGGCACAGTCGACCTTGCTGCTGGTATGCCAAAGCAATGGTGTCCACTATCCAGTGAGACAACCTCTGCTTGGAGAGAGCTCTTCCCTTCAGCTTCCCACCATAACAGACAAAGAGCTGGTCTGAGGTCCTGAAACACTGTGTCCTGTCTACATAGGTGCGGAGAGCACGTACTGGACAGAGCAGTGCCAAGGCTGGGTCTGCCTCCTCCAGGGGGCAGCGCTTGCAGGTTCACCACCTGGTCCCGAAAGGGAGTGGGCCTACATATCCAGGCCGGGGTCTCAAGATCACGTGAGAGTAAGCCGGCCCGAATTCCAGGCACGCTTCGTCAACGGAGAATGCGTGCAGGTCCCCAACCCTCTTGATAGAGGCCAATGCAACCAGGAGCACTGTCTTCATAGACAGGAGCTTGAGCTCCACTGTTTGCAAAGGCTCAAAGGGAGCATGCTGCAGGGCAGTTAGAACCACTGCGAGGTCCCAAGAGGGAACGAGAGGAGGGTGAGGAGGATGTAATCTCCTGGCTCCTCTAAGGAACCTGATGATCAGGTCGTGCTTTCCCACAGACTTACCTTCTATCAAGTCATGGTGTGCGGCGATAGCGGCAACATAGACTTTGAGGGTGGAGGGAGACAGCCTTCGCTCCAACCCATCTTGAAGGAAGGAAAGCACTACGCTGATCGGGCATTTCCGGGGGTCTTCTCGGTGAGAAGAGCACCAGCTGACGAAGAGGTTCCACTTCAACGCATAGAGGTGTCTCGTGGACACGCTCTAGCGGAAGTGATGGTAGCCACCACCGGAGGTGGTAGGGTACTCAAACCTACCTGGTCCCGTCCAGGAGCCAGACGTGGAGGCTCCAAAGATCGGGACGAGGGTGCCACAGGGTGCCCGTCCCTGAGAAAGAAGGTCTTTCCTCAGAGGTATGGGCCAAGGAGGTGCTGTCGCGAGGAGTATGAGTTCGAGAACCAGGTCCGGGTGGGCCAGTAGGGCGCAACCAGAAGGACCTGCTCCTCGTCCTCCTTGACTTTGCGCAAGAGATGCGCAAGAAGGCTCACTGGGGGAAACGCATACTTGCGGCCCCGCGGCCAGCTGTGCGCCAGTGCATCCGTGCCGAGCGTGACCCTGGTCAGGGAATAATACAGGGCGCAATGGGTCGAGTCGTGGGAGGCAAACAGATCTATCTGTGCGTCGCCGAACTGGTCCCAAATCAGCTGAACCGTCTGGGGATGGAGTCGCCATTCGCCAGGAAAGGGGGTGAAACCGTGAGAGCTCGTCGGCTGCACAGTTCAGGGCTCCGGGAATGTAAATAGCACGAAGGGACCTCAGATGCTTCTGACTCCATAAGAGGAGGTGGCGAGCGAGTTGCGACATACGGCGCGAGCGTAGACCACCTTGATGGTTGATGTATGCTACTGTGGCGGTATTGTCTGATCGGACTAGTACGTGTTGACCCCTGAGCAGCGCTCGAAAGCGGTGCAGGGCAAGGCGTACGGCCAGCAACTCGAGGCAATGGACATGCCATAGGCGCTGGGGTCCTGTCCAGGAGCCCGCGGCAGCATGACCATTGCACATGGCACCCCAGCCCGTGGCAGAGGCATCTGTCGATACGACAACATGCCTCGTAGCCTTTCTAGGGGGACACCGGCCCTGAGAAAAACTGAGGCTCGACCACGGGGTGAAGGTCTGACGACAGCTCGAAGTAACTGGTACTCGGAGCGTGCCTTGTTGCCATGCCCACCTCGGTACTCGGTCGCGAAGCCAAAGCTGAAGCGGTCTCATATGAAGCAATCCGAGCGGCGTTGCCGCGGCTGCATATGCCATATGCCCCAGGAGCCTCTGAAAAAGTTTCAGTGGAACCGCACTCTTGTCCTGGAACTGTCTCAGACAAGTCAGCAGTGACTGCGCGCACTCGCTCGTAAGCTGCGTGGACATGGCGACCGAGTCGATGTCCATACCGAGAAAAGAGATCCTCTGCACGGGGCAAATTTTGCTTTTTTCCCAGTTGACCCGAAGGCCCAAGCGAGCTAGGTGCCGGAGCACAAGGTCCCTGTGTTCGCAAACCTGGTCTCAAGAGTGAGCTAGGATCAGCCAGTCGTCGAGATAGTTCAGGATGCTGAACCCCGTGAACCCGAAGGGGAACAAGGGCTGCCTCGACGACCTTCGTGAAGACGCGAGGAGACAGGGCTAGCCCGAAAGGGAGAACCGCGTACTGGTATGCCCGCCCTCGAAAGCAAACTGGAGGAACGGTCTGTGTCGAGGAAGAATGGAGAGACATGAAAGGTTAAACGCCCACGTCTGTGTAAGACCCACCCAGCCGATTTACTTCTTGGGGACAATGAAGTAAGGGCTGTAGAAGCTGGACCTCATCTCGGCTGGAGGGACAGTCTCGATTGCACCCTTCGCCAGCAGGGTGGCAATCTCGGCTCTCATGATAGGGGCATTGCCACCGACCAGAGTGGAGCGGACTCCCCTGAAGCGGGGAGGAGACCGTGCTGAACTGAATCGCATAGCCGAACCTGATGGTGCGTGCGACCCAGCGGGACAAACGGGGAAGCTCTAGCCAGGCTCCCAGGTACTGAACCAGCGGGGTCATGCGGGCCACAGGCGTCCCCCCGGAGGGGCAGCGAAGCGGAGTAACTGGCCCGGACGAGGGTGGCATAGCGGCCCGATGTGGGGGCACAGTTAGGCTCCGCGCGCGAACAGGGAGGCCAGGGAAGGACCAGCGTTCCACGGGGGCGTGCTCTGTCGGGGTCTGGCGACAGAGGGGGACAGGGCTGAGGCGGCCCGTGGGCGACCCGCCGTGTCAACCGCCTCTGGGACAGAGGGGGACGAGGAGAGCGTGGCTTGTGGGCGGCACTCTGTGTCGTCCGAGAACTCTGTGAGCTCAGGGAAGAGGGGTTCATTTCTTTCTTTAACCATTTTAGGGTACTGGAGAACAGTGACAGCGGGGAATGGAGAACAAAAGATTCTCCCCCGGCCCTCCACCGGGGGAAGGAGTGGTCCTGCTACCACCTCCTGAGAAATGAACATCATCCCTGAGCAGCCCGTCTCAGGAGCGCCGCTTAGCCTGGCGTTTAGCGGGGGGCGGGGCTGGAGAGGGCTGTGGCGCCTTCTTGCGGCTTCCTCCGCGCCGGGGCCTGGGTGGAGGCTGCTGCGTAGGCCGGGCGGGAGGGGCGGGAGCCGCAGGAGGGCGCCCTCGGCGGCGAGCAGGCTGAGGATTCTGCCCGACCAGACGGGTGGAGGCAGCAGCGGGTCGGCGAGGCAGAATGTGTTTGATTGCCTCAGTCTGCTTCTGCGCAGTGGAGAACTGCTGGGCAAAGTCCTCCACCGCACCGCCGAAGAGGCCGGCCTGGGACAGGGGCGCATCAAGCAGACGAGTCCGCTCGGAATCCACCATGGACCAAAGGTGTCTCTCCTGGACCACAGCTGTGAGCTTAAACTCGCCGCGAGAAGAAGCACTCTGAGGACACAGTTGCATCGCAACAGAGCGTTCAACCGGGGGAAGTCCAGTGTACCCACGGGCAGCCGCCCCATCGAGGGAAGGAAAGGCGGATGAGACCAGCGAGCGGTCCCGGGAAGACAGCGGGGTCTTCCAGGACTTCGAGATCTCATCATGCACATCCGGAAAGAAAGGTATTGGGGTTTGCCGTGGACGCGGGTCGGCGGCTTGGCCCAAAAACCAATCATCGAGGCGCGAGCGCTCAGGGCAGGGTGGTGGCCGCCACTCAAGCCCGATGCTCGCAGCCGCCCGGGAAAGCATGGCCGTCATCTCCGGATCCGATTCAGGCACAACCGTATGCACACCAGAGGGTGGCAGCTGTGCTGAATCTTCACTTCCAGAAGATTCAAACCCACCTTGTCATCACAACAGATCAGATCACATCAGATCTTCCTCTGTAGCTTCAGCCGAAGTACACGGGCCACCCGAGGGTAGACCCGTGGAAATCGACAGTTCACTAGCGGGCACCGTCATGCAGGGGGGTTTGACGCGTGGACCAATGGTCGGCGCTTTTTGCCAAACCTTAACCCTCAGATCACCCCGGCCACCAGCCGAAGTAGCACCCGCGAGAGAGCACTATATCGGGGTGTGGCAAAGGGGACTCTCGCTCTTGCGAGCTCATTGAGTCTCGACCGTAATGAGGCGATGGTCATGTTCTCACAGAGAGAACACGAGTCATCCATGAGCGCTGCTCTAGCATGCTCAATGCCCAAACACACTAGACAGCGCTCGTGCCCATCAGAGTCCGAAACCGACCTGCCGCAACCCGAAGTACACGGGCGAGGCATCTTTAAAAAGACGTGCCGCGTGCAAGCTTTTTTGTGAGAGAAACCGGGGGACCGGGGAGACACACACTCTCTGGCAAACCACTGCACAGATAAGCAGGAAGCGCGCGCTCGCCGGAGATCGCCGTCACACCAACACTGAGGAACTCGTTTGTGAAGCTGACAATTGCTTGATGGCTTGTGGAGTGAAGAAATAAACTTGGCTCCGAAGCGAAAACATATCTGCATGTTGCCGGACTTCCTCCTTTTATACCCACGAGGTGGGGCGGAGTTACGTCATGCAAATTCCGCAGACCCATGGCATTTCTTTGCCATTGGCTCGTTTTGTATACTCGAAGTTGATAGGCTTTCTATGCGAAACCCCATTCGTCGTCATCCGACGGAACTCGGAGTGACGAACGAAAGGGAACCGGAATATCATCGTCCAGTTCAGTTCTCAAATGGTGTCAATGAAGGCAGATCAATAATATTGTTGAATATTAAATGTCCCCAATATTGTAGCAAAGTTTGGTAAAAAAAAAAAAAATCCTAAAAATGTATTGGTAAATCCCATTGTTTTTTCACTTACATGTCATGTCATGTCATTTTATTTTAGGGCTGCAGCTATCGATTCTTTTTGAAATCGATTAATCTAGCACTTAATCGATCGATTAATCGAGTAATCGGATAATTTTTTTGTGTGTTTTTAAACAACCAAAACAAATAATGCATAACGAAAATGATGTGGCTGTAAATGATCAAGCATTTGGCTTTTATTTCTCAAAAAACAACAAAAAAAAATGGTATTTATTCCAACTCCAACATTTGGATCCAAAACTAAGCCTATTTATTGCAATTTTTACCCATTTAGTATAAGTGCCAACAATGTTCTATGCTCAATTACTTTGGTAGCCGACTAAAATGTCTTCCCCAAAAGTACGAGTGGATTTGGAGAAGCAGGCTGGGGAATTTCATTTTTTGTTCTTGTCTGTAACTATTTGGAAGACGTGACACAAACAAGGTCTCGCAAAGACTGCAATACAATATTTGTTCCTCCATCACGTCCCGGTGTATACAGTGAATGCATGCTGAAATTATTGTTGCGTGGCTACATAAAAGTTTAAGCATATGTGATGCATTGCCGCAATTGATCTCACTGGCGCGTGAGAGAGACGAGGGTTCATGCGTGTGTATACTCGTGTCTGTGTGTGTGTGTGTGTGTGTGAGTGAAGGGGTTCACACACCGAACGCAAATTTAATCATTTACGCGAGTAGATTACATACAAAGTCAATGCAAAGACGCTAATAGACGCATCATTCGTGCCGGTCGTCGCGAATGACACGAACGTCTTCCGCGCACGTTGAAAAATGTTAACTCGAGCGAATGTTTAAGCGTCTAACTAGACGCGTATTTGACGCTCTATTCGCGTTCGGTGTGAACACACCATTAGGTTACCTTGTTTCAGCGACGCTTGGTGAGAGCATGGAGTGGATGCGGTTCAGATGCTGATTCATTGCAGTCCCACTGTTGTGGTATGCCAGGTCTACTTTGCAGTAGACACACTGCAGCTTGTTCTCTTCCTTTTTAAGTATGTAATGATCCCAAACTTTAGACATTCTCTGCCGTTTATGGACATCTTTACTCTCCGCCATCGCGCCAAATGAATTCAAAATGTATCACGCGCTATAGTATAGATCCGCGTATAGTGCGCGTCATAGGAATTTAACGAGGCTTCGAGGCAGAGTTTTTGCCTCGAGGAATTTTTGTAATCGAGTAACTCGAGTAACTCGAGGAATCGTTTCAGCCCTATTTTATTTTTTGTGTCCTCTACAGTGCATAACATATGAATAAAATATAATTTTCAAAAATATGTTTTACATTCTCTTAAAATATAACTGATCGTGTTTACCTAAATACTCGCAAAGACCAGCATTTTGTCATTATTTTGTGTGTATTTGACTGTTTAAGCATAAAGCAGCGATATGCGTGATTAGCCCGTATGCGTGCACACTTTTGGTGTGAGCACAATCTGCAGGAATGAGTAAAATTATGCAGATGGATGTCCGCCGGCCAAGTCGCCACCCTGGCTCCTCCCTCCTTCGACTCGTGGGACTTCGTCCTGGCTGTGGTCTGGGTCATCCTGCTCGCCTCTCCTCCCTCCATCTCCTCCACCTTAGTTTCTCCTGCCGGCATTTCCTGTTCCTTGTCCTTTACCAGTCCCTCGTCCTCCTCCAGAGCCTTTCATCTGTTTGTTTATGGCACAAGGACATTGGGGTGGGGGTAAATGATACAGTTATGTTTAGTTTTGTCAGTTCATTGTGTTTTAATTTGGTTTTCCCTGTGCCCGTTTGCCTGAGTTCTAGTTCCTTGTTTGTTTTCAAGGTTGTTAATTAGTTCTACACCTGTTCATTTTTCATTGATTGCTCCCTTGTGAAGATACGCCTTTAGTTGAGTCGGTTCCATGTTCGGTATTGTTTATGTGAATGTCGCATTGCTATATCTATCTCCTAGTGTTTTCTTTTTTAAAAAATAAATAAGTATTCTATGTGTGTGCGTGTCTCACAGTTACTCCTATAATTTGCGCAAAGCGTCATCATGAGGTGTAGGAAAAATGTGAATAGTGGGATGGTGGATTATTTTACTTTTTTCATTTTAACTTCACAATTTAATTTTTCAATGTTATTTTTGTTATATAGTCAACAAATTCAAATGTTGATGTCTATGTCTAATCAGTTAGAACAAATGTGCTGAAAATTTAGATACGTGTCTAGTTCAGTCTTGAAACTCTAGAGGGCACAGGCTGATCTGCAAGCAGTCACATCATTACCACATGACACAAGATGATTGGCCTCTGCTGATCTCACAGGCAGTCATTTATTTACTGCTCAACATTTAAATAGTCTGGTTCAGTGTTTGTTGCTCAGGGTAAGCAACACCCTGCAGCGCAGTACCACACACACCCAGGCTGCCATAATGTAATGGTTTGTTTAACTTTTGTCTCCGTCTCTGTTGGACTAATCAAATCTTCTATTATGTGATTGTATTAAAATTCTGTGCATTGTAATTTCATCAGTTTTCACTTCTGTCATTTTAGTCTAAAATCCACTTAAATATCCTGTGGAGAGTGGCTAATTTCAATTATCACATTCTTGATTTGAAAGAGCCTATTCTTAAATTATGTTTGCCCAACCCTGCTTCTGACTTTCAGAACATGGGACATTATGTTTCTGCCAATAATAATGGTTAACCTGTGATGACATTTTGGGACTCTGGCCTTTACAAAGTTAGTCTGTAAGTTTGGCCAAGGCCAAACTGTGAAACAGCTTTTTTCAGACTTTTGCTTCATAACATGGAGGTTTAACATAACATCCTGTAAACATAAAACTGAGATAAGTTACTTGACTTTAACCTTGGTCATGTCAAAGTAGATCAACCGGTCAACAGCCACTCCTGTTACAAAAAAAAAAAACATTTAATGATTATAAGAATTCTATTTATATTACTTCCCTGACTTTTGTCAAGTCAAGTCACCTTTATTTATATAGCGCTTTTTACAATACAAATTGTTTCAAAGCAGCTTTACAGAGATAACAGGAAAATAATGTTGTGATAGTATTGTTAAATTCAAAAATGTCCCCAACTAAGCAAACCAAAAGCCAATGGCGACAAAGGCGAAAAAGGTGACAGCATCTCATTTTGCTTGAGCATCTCACTTTGAAGGCTTGATCATGGTGGCTCATTTGGATTTGCAATGAATCAATAATTCTATTGCTTTTTTCTTCTTATTTTGTCTGTCTTTCAGATTGTGTCTGATCCCAGATTTCGTACTGAACAGGCGCTCAGAACCGCAGGTCTCCATAACACCCCTTATGCAAAACAGATTATGTCTGAGATCCAACCTCCAAAACCACCCAGACGGGACATGGAATCCACTGCCTTCAGAACCTGAACATTAAATAAAAAAGATATTAATCTTTTCACATATATCACATATATGTATACCTAAAACTAATAATTTTAAAATACTAATAATAATTAAAAAAAAAACAATAATTATGAAAGGTTTCGTTACACATGTTGGTGACTTTTTGAGCTATGTCATATTTAAATTTTTAAGGATTCTCATCCCCCAAAATGAGATATTCCATGGAACACATTGAAGACAGTCATCTACAATTGGAGAAATGATGGCACAACAGTGGTATTATCAAACACAGGCATCCCTCCAAAAATGATGAGAAGACAAAGAGAAAACTGGTTAAGTAGGTTGTCCAGACGCCTGCAGCAACTTTAAAAAAGTTGCTCCCTACATGTGAAGATAGTTGTCATTCTATTCTCCATCTGATACCCCTTTTCCACCAACAAGCACCGGGTGCTGGTTCAGAGCCAGAGCTAGAGCTGGTTCGGAGTTGGTTCGACTGACAAGCTTACTAAGAACCGGTTTGCCTTTCCACCGGCTTGAGAGCCACAACAGAGCTAGATCTTACGTCACTGCATACGTCTCATGTTGCCCAGCAACGCTACTACACTAGTGCGGAAGCGCCAAACACAAACACGCCAGGCTTGTTCAAGATGCATCGGCTTCTCGCAGATCGATCGCCGCATGACATCAAAGCACTGCGAAACCTATCCAAAAGCACAAGGAGTCGTATGATCTCCAAACACTCCCGCAGCTCTGATCGGTCCGCGCCACTCCGATGCATCTCGAACAAGCCTTCTATCAACAATGGCGGCCGTTGCATTACTATTGATACTCACGGCTTTGTGAACCTAACGTACATCGGCATCCAAACACGGCTAATACAACGTGTTCGTGCAGCTCGCCGTAACTTGCATAAACGGAGATTACAATCAAGCTGCTATTAGCTCGATTAGCTGCTAATTCAAAAATGGCGGTCACAAGTTTCTGTTCGTCTTGTTGGCCACGATAACCCCGCCCCCAGCCGCTGACGTAAGCGGTTCTTACTTCTAGACCAGCAATGATTTGGTGCTACTTAAGAACCACTTTTACTGGTTCGGAGCTGGTGCTTTGGTGGTCGAAAACCAAAGAACCGATTTGAAACTAGGCTCTGGCTCCGAACCAGCACCAGCTCTGCCTTGGTGGAAAAGGGGTATGTCTGGACTATGGGTGGCAAGAAGCAAACCTTTTCTGACTTAAACAAACACGTTTTTTTTTGTGTGTGTGTGTGTGGAAAAAGGTGTTATGGTCTGATAAGACAAAATAGTAAGTTATGTTTGATGCAAAAACAACAGTACATCAGAAAAAGAACACCATACCCTCGGTGAAGCATGTTGGTGGCAACAAAACACGAATCTAAATCAACAAAAGAATAGCTTTTGGAACATTAATCTTCACTAGGAGAGAGAACTAAGAGAACTAAATCCTACTGAAAATCTGTGTGGGGACCTGAAGAGGGCTGTGCAGATGCCTTCGCAATATAACAGATCTGGGGCCATATTGACAAAAGGTCTTGAGGCTAAAAGTTGCTCCTAATGCTTAGAAGTCTTTCTGAGGACTTCTTTATCCCTAAGCATTATTTCCAAAGCATTGCTGCTTTGGTCCGCTTCACAACCAAGTAAATATATTGGAATTTTACAATGACATCGACCTTTAAAAAAAGTATTGCCTGTATCACTGCAATTTAAATATAGCTAGTCGAGTTTGTCTTTCTTTGTCTTATCTTTGGTATCGCTATATGTGTAAAGTATTTTTGAAATGTGATTTAAATATCACTAATTAGTTTAATTGATTAGGGAAAACGTTACGTCGGATGACGACGAATGGGGTTTCGCTTAAACACCTATCGACTTCTAGTATACAAAACGAGCCAATGCTGCTTTAGGTCAACATATAGTAGACCGGTTTTCGTGGGCAGCAGATTTGTTCGGACTAAACATTAACATCTCTAAGACCAAACTTTTGTATCAACCACCACCAATGTGTTCCAACAATATGAGAGCCACAGCCAGTGATGGTACATGGAGAGCCCCTGAAATCTGTCAAGGCCTTCACATACCTTGGCAGTACAGTGACCTACACAAACTCCTCAGATCTGGAAGTTGAGAGGAGAATTCAGTCTGCTACCAAGGCTTTTGGCTCTCTTGAGAAGCGCCTTTGGAGCTGTCACGACATCTCGTACTGCACAAAAGTGAAAGTCTACAATGCTGCTGTACTTCCTTGCTAGCTCTATGCCAATGAGGTGTTTAACGCTCTACAGCAGACAGATCAAAACACTCACACGAGTTCAGCTACGTCACCTATGTGCCATTTTACACATCAGATGGCAGAATCGAATCCCAGATGTAGAGGTAATCCAACGAGCTGGCTCTGTCAGTGTTGAAGCCCTTATTACATCATCACAACTGCGATGGGCTGGACATGAGTGACAGCCGACTGCCCAAAGCAGTTTTTTACGCAGAGTTAAAAGAGGGCAAAAGAAGCCGTGGTGGTCAAAAACTGCGTTTCAAAGATGCCCTGAAAAGACATATGAGGAAAACCGGGATCTTCCCGGAAAGCTGGGAGGAACAGGCCCTGCAGCGTGAGAAATGGCAGCGTGGATTGAAAACAGCTGTCGCAGCTGTTGAGAAAAAGCGTCAGGAAGACTACGAGAAAGCCCATGAGAGGTGGCACTATTCCATTGCAGCAAGAGACTTTGTCTGTAGCAAATGCCATCGCTGTTGTAGATCGAGAGCAGGCCTTCTAGCCCACATGAGAGCCTGCCTACAATAGCCTCCAATCCAGACAGTCATCGTCGATATACGACGGACTGCCGATGATGATACAAAACGAGCCAATGGCAAAGAAATGCCATGGGTCTGCGGAATTTGCAGAGCGTATCTCCACCTTACCTCGGGGTATAAAAGGAGGATGCCGGCAATATGCAGATATGTTTCTTTGCTGAGGAGCCGAGACTGAACTCAGGCGATCCCCGCGGTACAGCGGAAGTGGCAGGCAGACGTAATGTAGGTTCAGGATTGGCCGTAACCCACCACATTTCTCCGGGACAATGAGGTAGGGGCTGTAAACCCGGACCTCATTTCGGCTGGAGGGAGAGTCTCAATCGCACCCTTTGCCAGTAGGGTAGCAACCTCCGCTCTCATAATAGGGGCATAGCCACCATAGTGGAGCGGACTCCCCTGAAGCGTGGAGGAGACCCGCGAACTGAATCGCATCGCATTGCATCGCATAGCTGAGCCGATGGTTCGCACGACCCAGCAGAACAGACAGGGAAGCTTTAGGCAGGCTCCCAAGAACTGTGCCAGCGGAGTCAACGAACCACAGACGTCCCCTCGGTGGTGCAGCGAAGCGGAATGACCGGCCCAGACGTGGACGGCATAGCGGCCCGGTGTGGGGGCACGGTTCAAAACCGCACCCTGACAGAGGAGGCCAAGGAAGGACCAGCGTTCCGTGGGGGCCTGCTCTGCCAGGGGTCTGGCGACAGAGGGGGATGAGAGTGGTACGGTCCCGAGGACGGCACACACTGTCAACCGGCTCTGAGACAAAGGCGACGAGGGTGCACGGCTCGGAGGCGATGCACCGTGTCATCCGTGAACTCTGTATGCTCAGAGACGAGGGAGTCAGTTCTTTCTGAATAAGGATTCCTCCCCAGCCCTCCACCGGGGAAAGGAGTGGCCCAGCTACCAATTCCTGGAAAGAACTGAGACTCATCTCTGAGCAGCCCATCTCAAAAGTGCCGCTTAATCCGGCGTTTAGCGGGGGGCAGGGCTGGAGAGGGCTGTGGCACCCGTCCTACGGTCTTCCAGAGCCAGGCCTGGGTGAATGGGCGGTGTTAGAACCAAGGGAGGGCGCCTTCGGCGGTGGGCAGACTGAGGGATCTGAGCGGACGGCGGGGCTGACGGGCAAAACAACCTCAATCTGCTCACGGGCGGCTGAGAACGGTTGGGCGAAAGCACTCAACCACACCACCGAAGAGGCCGACCTGGGATATGGGGGTGTCGAGCAGACGGGTCAACCCGACATCCTGCACATCAGACCGGTCAGCCCCAGAATGGTGAACATCACCTGACTTCGAGAGCGTACGGCCACTTTCGTCGCCCGGAGAGCAAGGCCATTGGCGGCGCGCAGCTCACTGAAGAGCCTCGGGTCAGTCCCGCCCTCGTGCATGTCCATGACCAACTGGGTCAGGTAGACCAGCAGAACGGTCATGGGATGCAGCGAGGCGGCTGCCTGTCCTATGGCACTATAGGATTTCGCTACAGATTAGTGTAGACGAAAAAGAACTACAGGCTTCGGACGGTGCTTAGGATTGTGCCGGGAAGCACTCTGAGGACACAGTAGCATCGCAACAGAGCGTTCAACCGGGGGGACCCCAGTGTACCCATGGACAGCAGCCCCTGAGAGGAGGAAAGGCGGATGAGACCAACGAGCGGTCCCGATAAGACAAGGGGTCTTCCAGGACTTCGAGATCTCATCATGCACGTCCGGGAGGAAAGATATTGGGGTTTGCCATGGACGCGGGTCGGCGGCCTCACCCAAAAACCAATCGTCTCGGGAAAGCATGGCTATCATCTCCGGATCAGACTCAGGCACAGCCAGAAGGTGGCAGCTGTGACGAGTCGTCATTTCCAGAAAAATCAAGCCCACCTAGTGATGCTGCTACAGACACAGCATCATCCTCTGTAGCTTCAAATGAAAACACACGGGCCACCCAAGGGTAGACTCGTGGAATCATCAGTTCGCTAGCGGGCACCGTCATTGAAGAGGGGGGCTGGGGTCGCGGACACAGAGTCGGCGCCTTGTTCCAGACCAACACCCTCAGGTCACCCTGGCCACTAGCCGAAGATCGGGGGGTGAATGAGGGGACTCTCACTCTTGCGAGTTCACAGAGTCTCGACCTATATGACGCGATGGTCACGTTCCCAGAGAGAGAACATGAGTCATCCACAAGCGCTGTTCAAGCATAATCAAAGCCCAAACACACTAGACAGCGCTCGTGCCCATCAGAGTCCGATACCAGTATCCAGAACCAGAAATGCACGGCCGAGCCGTCTTTAAAAAGACGTGCCGCGTGCGAGCTCTTTTATGAGAGGAGAAAAAAACTCTGCGATGTTGAAGCGCGCGGGGAGAACACACACACACACTGGCAGATCACTGCACAGATCAGCAGGCACTCTGAACTCGCTGCAGATCGCCGTCACACCAACACCGGAGAGAGAAGCTCGTCTCGTAGAGCGAAGTCAGAGATGACTGTGGAGTGAAGAAATACTCTTGGCTCTGAAGCGAAAACATATCTGCATATTGCCGGCATCCTCCTTTTATACCACGAGGTAAGGCGGAGACACGCTATGCAAATTCCGCAGACCCATGGCATTTCTTTGCCATTGGCTCGTTTTGTATACTCGAAGTCGATAGGTGTTCTAAGCGAAACCCCATTCGTCGTCATCTGACGTAACTCGGAGTGACAAAGAAAGGGAACAGAATAGAATAGAAACTGAATAGAATTAGCCGTAGATGTAATAGTTTAATAATTATACAACAAATATGTTATGTATTGTATTATATATATTAGAGGTCAGGTCTTCTATGATGAACATAATGAATTTAGGCTTTATTCACATGTATATTCACATGTATAACACATTCATCAACTCACACATCAGTTGTGGCAAACTGAAGCTCAAGCATTTTTTTTGACGTGTGAAACCCATTGAGGTTCATTCTCGTGTTACACAGCACGTTTGAGCTTCAGGAAGAACTCATGAGGTTCATTCTCGAGCTTCTGCCAGGACAAATGAGGTTTGATCTTGCACGTCAAGCAGGTTCAGTTGAGCTTCTGTTAATGTTCGCTGATCAATGTTTAAATGTGAATAAGCTTTTCAGTAGCCTGACTTCGTCATACTCATATTCTAGAAAGAATGTGAGTCTGATACTGTTCCATTGGGCTATGATTATGGGGCGTGTGTCAACCGAACAGGAAATAAAAGGCCTCTGCACTCAATTGGATAGACCTACAACCAGTCAGAGCAACGGAGTAAGTGACGTATGTCGAGAGATAGATTAAAGTTGATAGATTAAACTTTTTCCGAATCCCGTAGGAAGGACGGCAAAAAGATATTTTCCATCGACAAATACCTTGATCGCGGTTCTCTGTTCGTCTTCTAAAATGAATGCGCTGTCTATATCTTCTATAACACACGCAATATCGGAATATACACAACTCAATTCTCCAGCGGCAGCCATGAATTCAACCCAAGTGCTCTGATGACGTGGATGGTTACGTTACCGTTGCGTTGCTGCTCACATAGATATGACGTCTATGGTTGATCATCTGTCCATCATCGTATAAAGCCCGCCCTGACAATTTGATTGGTCCGAACAATTTTTGATCGGGCATAATAGCTCCTCCTCAGGACATACAATATTACAATATACAGCATAAATAGAGGGGTGCAGATACAGAAATTCAACAATAAGCTTTTACAGTTTTTCTGAATTGCTAAAAACACATTTCTTGAAACCACCTAGTTACTTTCTCAAAACCTTAAACACAAAACCAAATTTTCAAACCACATTCAGAGAACCTGAGAATTGCCCAAAAAACACTTTATCTGTTCTCAAAATCAAACAATGCTTTCAGATCATACAGTACACACATGAGTCAATATTATAATCACTGTTAAAAGCACTTTATAAATGAAGGTGACTTGACTACAGATCATTATATACATAAAAAAATGGATAACAGAATCCAAAGCAATTATTCACAAAAAAAAGTATATTGTAACAAAGTAAACTAATTTTGCAATTACGTAATGCAAAATGCCTCACATCTCCTTCAAAATGCAACACTGCATTCAAAATGCCATAAAACATGTCAGAATGAAGCATTTGCATTAAATGGCAAACACTTCTTTCATAATACAGTTTTTTCCAATCGCTATGACAGTTTTTTCAATACATTTAACAAGTTTCCTAAACTCTTAACGCACCAACACACCTAAAACACACAATTGGCAAAACGGTTAATTTCATGCTCAAAATGCACACATTGTAAACTAAACTCCAAAACTAATTTTCAAAAAACAATAATACACTAGCACAATACACTATGTCTACCAAAACATTAACACACGTTCTCTTCCAACAGGAAGATTTAGTCAATCACAGCACAATGTCATAAAAACACTAACATGAGATGGAATTACAGAAACTGCATTATTTTATATACAGTATGTCAGGTCTGTCCTTATACGATAGACAGTATTATATTGTTTATAGATTGTTTTGGACCGCAGATTCTTTTGAAGCCTCTCTACAGTTTTGTTTTGTTTGGGTTTAGCAAATGTGTGCATTTTGTTTCCTTTGCTGTAGAAATTCAATACAAAAAAATGACAGTAATGACCCTTCTCATAGTAGCAGTATAGAATGTACGGTTTATGAAAAAAAAAGACAGAGACAGAATTGGTGCAGTAAAGGCTTTATTTGCAACAGGACATTTCTGCAAGATAACACAAATATGCAATACGTAACTGCCATTTGCAGTATTAGGCCTACTGTATGTGAAAATACAAAATATACAAACAGAAAAAAACATCTTCTAATCATCCTGGTCTTTTCCATTTGACCACATGTTTCATCCACATCACACACTTCTCTGGCAAGGCTTCTTGGGAAAAATCATTTGGCATTCCTTATCTCTGGCAACGTTCAGTGTCTTAGCATGCAGCGTCCATCAATCCAGGAGGGACATTTGGTCCTGTGGATGATGGTCAAAAACCTTCCATCTCCGGGATGAGAAAGGGAAAGGGGAGTAATGTAATGGGCAAGGAAAATTGACATCATCCTCTGATGGCATCAAACCAGGCTGTGACTACACTGGAATTGTGAAATGCCACATTGCCCATATTTGCATAATTCAATCAACTGTTTCTCAGTAACAATAGAATAAAATAAGGGGATATATTTGTGTTTCAATTCACAATATAAACAGATTTTTACCTTGACTTTAGCCTGTAAGGTTAGGTTTAGAGCATGGTGTTTTCTGTTCTGACATACAGTGTTAAAGCATTGGTAAATTTGCCAGTAAAAATCCATTGTTTTGGTCTTGTTTGAGCTTGTGTGTAAAAGAAGTTCAAGCATATTAAATTTGTGTTAATTGTATGCATTTTGTGTTAAAGCAACAAGAAATGTGTTAATAGTATAGCTTACACAGACGGATGTAGTGCTAACTGTGTTAAGAGTTTTGGAAAATTGTTAAAAGAATTGAAAAATCGGTCATAGCAATCGTAAAAAACTGTAATACATTTTTGGATATACCATGTAAACACTGCTGTTCTAAATCTAAAGCTCTTTGGTCTTTTATAGGCTTATATCTACATTTCAATACAATGTTCTACAGTGAAAGTAATCTGCTGGTAACAACACCGGAAATGCCAATGCAATGTAGATACAGAAAAGATTTATTAGGCCAAACATTACTGTTGTATACATTAGCATACAACAAACCTATAAACATTTACGTAAGCAAATACATAGTGTTTGCACATGTGAGGAGTGTGTCTGTGTGATCTGGTGAAAAAGTGTAGCATTTTCATTGGTTGTGTTTGGAAAAGGAAAGCAACTCACTTCCTGATAGATCTTTGTGTTTTAGGTAGAGAATATTGTGTAGTGTTTTGAAAAAAGTGTTTTATGCGATTGAAAACTGAGTCAAAGGCTGAGAAATAGCTTATGGTTTTGAAGATTTGGCATGTAGTTTTGCACTTTGAGTGAGAGGTTTCAGAAATCGTGTGACATGAAAAGATTTTGTGTGTAAGCAGTTGGTAAAAACTGTAATGTAATGAAATGAAAATGAAAATGAAACTTACAATAGTAAGGTGAATAAATTGTACACTGCAAATAAAGTGTTGTACTGGATATTGTATAGTAGGCCTATTGAATGTCTTTATTCAGAACTTGAATACTGTGAAAATACAGTGGCACAACTGCAAAAGCCAAAAAGGTTACAGTAAAAAAAACTCTAAATGAAAAGCATGTAACTGTACACTCAGAAGAGTTTTGCAACTTCAAAATCAAGGTCAGTGAGAGAGATTTTATTCTGCTTCAGGATCATGTCTTCATGATGGGTCCGGCCGAAGGACTTTGTCCAGCCTTGACAACATTCTCCACACTTAGCTCTTTCTCATCCTCCTCCACTTCCTCCTCAGCCACCTCCTCTTCCTCATACTTTTCCTCCTCTCCCTCTTATATTGTTTCCATCCATTGTTGGTATCAACATTCAGTGCAACATTTTGAGTCAGTACTGAACTCTGAACTGACTTTTATTACAGTACAGTTGGTTTGGTCACATATAATTAGAAATAAGTATGAACAATTTTGAGTCATTGGGTGTAAACGATGACAACTTTTGTCTGCCTGTGTTTAGCGTTTTAAAACATAAGTGCACCACTGTGTGAAATGTGTTTTAATGAGTGAGAATGTGTTTAGAGATTAGCAAAAAGAGTTAATGAGATTTGAAAACAGTGTTTTACCTGAACTTGTTTAATGTTTTTTACAGAAAGAGTGATTTATTCAACACATTCGTTTAGGCTATTGCGAATTTGGTTCAGAGAATGGGGTTTAGTGTTTTAGAAAAGTTGAAATTACCAATGTGAACTATACAGTATACTGTCAATTACAATACAGTAAAATAAAATAAAAATTCAGCAGTCAAATCAGTCAAATTGCATTACAGAACTGATAATGACCATATTTGCCATATAACAGTTTCTTAGTATTCCAGCATGATCTCATGAAAGTGCGTATGAATACCACGAATGTTATTTCTCGTGGCATTTATACGCCAAAATCAGTTTTGGCATGTATATGATACGCAGTTTTCGCGTGCATATGATACGCACTTTATGGCGTGTAATAGGCACGCACCTCGACCCCTTCATAACAGCGACTGAACCACAGCACTGGTTTAAAGAGCCACATGGTTTATCAAAAATATTAGAAACATAGAGACAAACAATTTCCTCTAGCGACAAGGAATATGCATTTCCAGCATTATCAGTTGCTTTCAGTTTGTCACATTATCAGTATAAAGTGTTACTAAATTACAAATCCACATGACCCATTTCATGAACTTCACATAATTTATTTAGCTTATTTTTTACAATAAGCCGATAAGTTTACCACACATATAATTTAAATCATACAGTAGATTTACAAGTTATAATACACACAAATTACTTACAACGTTAAAGTTGTATGTGTTCATTGGTTATAAATGTTAGGAAGTCAGCTGAGGATGGTTTGAGAATGTGAATGTCACCCTTAAATAACACAAACACACTATAAACAGTATTATTTACACTGTAGATATTACAGTTTTTTACAATTGCTATGACAGATTTTTCAATACTTTTAACAATTTTCCAAAACTCTTAAAACAGTTATCACTACATTCGTCTGTGTAAGCTATACTATTAACGCATTTCTTGTTGCTTTAAACACAAAATTCATACAATTAACACAAATTTAAAATGCTTGAACTTCTTTTACAGACAAGCTCAAACAAGACCAAAACAATGGATTTTTACTGCCAAATTTACCAATGCTTTAACACTGTATGTCAGAACAGATAACACCATGTTCTAAACCTAACCTTATAGGCTAAAGTCAAGGTAAACAGCTGTTTATATTGTGAATTGAAACACAAATATATCCCCTTTATTTTATTCTATTGTTACAGCTGATTGAATTATGCAAATATATAAATCACAGCTGATTTCTAGGAAACACACTCAGGTGTTGAGGTTCTTTCAATTGCATGTCCATATGGTATACAGTAAAAGAGGACCTTTTTGGCTGATCTTTTGTGGAAAGAGAACAATATAGAGCAAGAAAAAAAAACGAACAAAAAAAATGTCTGCACTAGTTATAGGAAGACGTGTACCAGGACAAGGGAGAGGAGTTAGAATGAGTGGTGGCGCTCAAAGAAGGGCCAGAGCTAGGGTAACTAATGAAATAAGACCTGCACGAAAGACTTGTTCCAGAGGTCGAAAGGGGGCAGGTGAGAGACCACTTGCCAATATACGTGATCACATGGGATAATGTGGCATTCCACCATTCCCGTACAGTCACAGCATTGACGCCCATCCTTGGATGATGTCCCTTTTCCTTGCTCCTTACTCCCCTTTCCTCAACCCCATTGAGGAGTTTTTCTCATCCTGGATATGGAAGGTTTTTGACCATCATCCACAGGACCAAATGTCCCTCCTGGATGCAATGGATGCTGCATGCCAAGACATCACAGCTGAACACTGCCAGGGGTGGATACGGCATGTCAAAAGATTCTTCCCACAATGCCTTGCCAGAGAAGATATCAGGTGTGATTTGGATGAGAACACGTGTCCAAATGCAGACGACCGGGCAGATTAGAAGATGACTCTTTTTTTTTTCTTTTTTTTTTTTCTTCTTGTGCTTTTTCTGTTCGTATATTTAGTATTTTCACATATAAATGGCAGCTATATTGCTTATTTTGTTATATTTCAGTAATGTCCTTTTGCAAATAAAGTATTTACTGTATTGCAGCAATTCTGTCTCTGTCTTTTTTTCAGAAACTGTACAATCTATAAAGCTACTCTGAGATGGTCATTCATTTTTTTGTATTGAATTTCTGCAGCAAAAGAAACAAAATGCATGCATTTACTAAACCCAACAAAACAAAAATGTAGAGAGGCTTCAAAAGAAACTACAGTGCAAAACACAATCTATGATCAATACAATATACTGTCTGTTGTATAAGGGCAGACCTGACACATAAAATACTGCAGTTTCTGTAATTCCAGCTGATGATAGTGTTTTTTTTTGTCATTGTGTTATGATTGACTAAATGTTCCTGTTGGAAGAGAAAATGTGTTAGTGTTTTGAAAAAATATTTGATTTTGAGACATGTTTGCTATGTTTTGTTAGACATAGTGTATTGTGTTAGTGTATTATTGTATTTTGAAAATTAGTTTTGGAGTTTAGTTTACAATGTGTGATTTTGAAAATGAAATTAACCGTTTTGCCAATTGTGTGTTTTAGGTGTGTTGGTGCGTTAAGAGTTTAGGAAACTTGTTAAATGTATTGAAAAAACTGTCATAGCGATTGGAAAAAACTGTAATAACATATTTTTATGAGATGAGTCCGAGACGTTTCTTGATGAAATGAACCACAAGGCGCTGCGGTCTCTGCTGATATTCCAGAAGAGCATCATGAGGTGTAGAAATCTGATCTCCCTCAAACCTGTTCAGCAGAGTCACACACACCACTGCAGCTGCAAACACACATCATGCCATTTACCACTTTGAAGTAGTTTTAAGGTAATTCAATTCTGCATATTCAGTGAGGCATACAAAGCAGTACTACAAGGCAGGACTGTGTATTTTACAGTACCTAAGGGTTAGTTCAAGCAAAGATAAAGTTCTGTATATAAAGTTATAAGATCTTAGGCAAAATGTCCAAGACTGACATACAATAGCTTTGTGTGTGTGAGGAACACAATCAAATGTAAGGTAGTATTCACTTAAAACCTTTGGCTTTTCAAAAGATCTCATATCATACTTGCAAAGCAAAAAAAATGTCTAAAGCTTTGCATGGTTTTCAAACTTGGTCAAAAAGCATTGATGATAACCGTGAGTGATGTGCCTAAAGCAGAAGTGTCCGATTCTGTGTCTGAAGGGCCACCATCCTGAAAAGTTGAGCTCCAACTTCCAGATAATTCTGTTTTTATAATGTTATTTTTAGAGCTTTACAATACAAATAACCAACCACTTTCCTAGTATGAAGAAAAGCAACTCAGACATTCTAATTAACATCTAATTTTGTATGAAAGCATGCCAAAAAGGTTGCCAATGTTATTTTACATGTGGGCCACATCTACCCAATCAGCTGGCCCAATGAACGTTCATAAGGTCAAATTGGTCTTCAAATGATACGTCCCTGGGGTCCTACAGGACAGCAAAGCGGCAAGACATCCGATAGAAAATACGATAGTGCAGATGTTGCAATATTTAGGTTACAAATTTAGGTTATAAATTATCTACAGATTAGATTATCTACATATAGATATACTATGGGCCAAAACAGACTGAATCACCTGTCTTTGGTGTCAATCGAAAGTGACATTCTGTGCAAATTGGATTTGACCAGCCTCATTAAATACCTATTATGGCATTTAAAATGTTCCTAATATTGTTCTGGGAGTCCCCAACAACATTTTGACATGCATGCAATGACAAAAAACACTTTTGTTGTCTTATAATATGCATTTATTTTTACCTGATTTGCTCACCGACACCCAAATGATTCGTTTGACGACTCATTTTTCAAACCCCGCCTTTGCGTGACGCTAATCTGTGGTGATTGGTCAGACGACCCAGTCAGTTATCGTTTGCGTTAGCCCAAAGCTTAAACATATTGATAAAGCACTGCAGTACTACAATACGCTCTATTCTTTATGACAACTCCAATAACAACGACAAACATTTCACATATTTCAAAAAACACACACACAGCTTGGAGACCTAAGCGCTGAGCGTAACTGGCACACACACACACACACAGCTTGGAGACCTAAGCTGCGTTGAGCGTAACTGACACACACACACACCCACATTTATTGAGCATGCTACAAAACCCATAAAAGCAAAAATTATTAACAGTAGGTTGTGATTCGGAGGATGAAGCCGATCCAAATAAACTTGGTACTAAACGTTCCTTCAGTATTAACCGACTCGCGAATCCACACTTGAAAGCATTTATGTTTGTAAAGGAATCCTCATTAAAATAACGCGAACACAGCTCAAGGTGGCTATACCTGTGTGGTATAGTTGTAAATATAAACTCTAGCCACTGATTCTTCACATGCTCGTCCCTGGGCAGTGAAAAAAAAGTTCGCTTTTGATTCGCACTTCAGAACAGCTCGTCGACATGTTGTTTTCTGGCGCGCGCAATGAGTGGGCGTTTCTTATTCAAATAACTTGTACAAGTGACGTACGAAAGTTAGAGAAAATGCATCGTTCGTCTATCGATTCATATCAGCGACTCAGAGTCGACTCTTACTTTTGAGAGACAATAACTTTGTATACGTTGAACTTTCATATTTAAAACTTTGCAGGATGTTTTTGTTCACTTAGATCTATGTTACACACTACATGAAGGGCAATTTTCAAAATTCCATGATAGGTACCCTTTAAGGACTTCTCTGTTAGAAAAACAAGGAAGAAAAACTTCTAAAGGTAGGAATAGGCTATGTATGATTGTTCTGTTGATTATTGCTAAAAGGTGCATAAAGGTGAAATATGTTACCAGCTCGCAGGCGTATTTTGAATGTTTTTTTTTCTGTGGCATTGCAGTTTATAGTAGTCTAATGTCTGAATGTGTTTGGGCTGTAGACCTGAGTGTTGCACTTGAGGTATCACGCCTCAGGCGTGTAATATAGGTCTACCCTTTTACACATGGCACTAAATAATTTATTTTATGGTAAAGCATGCTTAGGAGGGGGCCACACAAAAAGTAGCCTAGAGGCCCATGACTACCTTATTCCGCCACGGAGGCCCCTTTAAAAAATGAGCTGCATACCTGCCTACTCTGTGTTATATTGATGATGACAACAGACAATGTAAATTTCTGTACCTTTAAGATTGCAGACACGACACATGGCAGCAAAGACAGTGGATTCCATCTCAATGTTCCTGACGCCTGCCTCGTTGGCTTTCCTCAGATATTCAAATTTTTCTTCAGTGGAAAATGAGCACAGGGCTCCATCCAGTCGCCCTTGACCTACAACAGGAAAAGGAGGTAAGGTGTGTCACTATATGAAAAGAAAAGAAAGATCCTTTAAAGGTGATGATACACAGTGATGATACACTTTTTGAGCAATTTTGGGCATGTTCGTCAAGGGCAACCAGATGAGACACAGGGCCCACGACCAATCTAAATGGTCCAGATAGAAATTTATTGCCAGATAGAATTTATCAATGGGAAAGTGCCCAAGCAACAATCGCTCGGCAAGATTGCCCAGCAACATTGCTCAAAAGGTTGCCCTGTGTTTCATCACCTAAAGTGTGCTATCTTCAAAAGCACATTAAGATATAGATCACAATTATCTGGACCGAAACAATCTGTTTTTTTTTTTTGTATCTGATTTTTACATTTATGCATTTGGCAGACTCTTTTATCCAAAGCAACTTATATTGCACTCAGTACATTTGATGAGTTCATGCATTCACTAGGAATCAAACCTAGGATCATCATTAGTGGCATCACTAAACACATGCCCAAACTCAGTATGGGCTAATAAATAAAACAAAGTACAAAAACATTGGCGTACCTTCGTAGAAGTCATGTGTGCACATTGTATTTCCAATAACAGTGGGAATATCTGGAAGCTCTGAGGAATACTGCAGGAGCTCTTGAGCTACATCTTCATCTAGCTCTGTGCTCCTGACGATAACCTTTCCCAAAACCACCTGCTCAAACTGGGGCCTGAAGAAAGAGTCCACAGCTTTATCTGTGATCACTACGGTCCCTGCAGCCAGACCTGTGTGTTCAAACAAATGGCAAAAAAATGCTAGAAAGTAGAAAAACCGTCCAGCAGTTTTAAAAGTAATGCTTCAGAATTGACTGATTCATTTTTGAGTCTTTACAATTGCCATTAAAGTCCCCCTCCGATCATATTTTGAGCTATTTTTAAACATTCCCTGTGGTCTTTAAATTATGCTTATTTTTAGCAAAATTCACAAAACCTGTGCTGTTTTCTGGGACTTTGCTTCAGCCGAGCGGCAGTAGCTCATTAGCAATTCGCCTCTGCGTTGTGGGCGGACCCGTTGACGCGGAGCCGGAGACGCACTTTGGCCACACTGTGCTAACAAACAGGCGGGATCGTTGAACTAGCTCCCGACAGAAAAAAATAAACTTACCGGTAAAGACACAGGCTGTCCAGTTGATGGTGTCTTGATGGAAGGCACTGCATCCGGCTTAAAAAACAATTTACTGACGCCCATTTTTTTTTCTCCTGGCAGTTGGAGAAACACAGTCTTCTGTGAAGTGCTGACCGCAAACCGATGTGTGGTTTTTAACATTGCCGTGACCAAGGAACGTAATCCATCTATCTCTCACAGCAACATGTTTTGGTAAAGCATGAAAGCTAATACCACTATCTCTCCTCTTAGCATTGCAACCCGCTACCGCACATAGGTGTTGATCCGCCATCCTCTTCTCTACTCCTCAGAACCTGAGCGGGCGCGGGCGGGGCGGAGGGGAGAATGAGCTTGTGGCCCCGCCCAGTGGAGTTACTACGTCACAACTCCAGTCTATTTTAAACGGCATTTTAGCGTCTGCTACTGATTCACAGCAGTGGGGATTTCTTTAAGACTGCAAAGGAAGCTCAGCTTCCCTATAATGTCATAAAATTAATGGTCAAATATGTACTATTAATTTACTATTGTATTGTGTAAACATTGTATTGACTAAAAATGCGTCAAAACACGTTCATCTCGAAGACGAGTTCGTTCAGAATCAGCTTCATATACCAGGTCGGCTGACTCGATTTCCTTCTCATACATTCCCGTATAGTAGCGACAGTGCATTTCCCCGTTGAAGTCGAGCGTCCATTGACTTCAATGGGGCTGCTCTGAACAGTTTTTTTCAGTGCTTCGAAACTAGACGGTCATTGGATAAATCCTGTGATTATGTCCCGCCCACGGACGCTCAGCGTCTCTAGGGTGAATAGAGAAGTGGGCGGGCCTGGAGTCTGGGCGTCTTCGTGATGATTGGAGGACTACATCTCCTTTTGATCGACAGCGATTTCGTACAATAAAAAGTTAGGAAGCTATTCGAGATTTCAAGCTCAGTCCCATCACAGATTTTGAAAGTGTACTCGAAAGACAAACTGCTGTAGCCTAACATATTGTTTAGGTATTTGCAATTTTCATCATACATTTCACAGTTTAACCTAACCTAACGGCACATCTGTCTAGATTGGTTTCGGTTTTGTGTCGGGATTCGGACATTCATGCTCCTCGTGTTTGTTTTCTGTTGTGAGCGCACAGGATGAGCTTTCACTCGTTCTCGTGTTCTGTCGTCTTGTGTGAGTGTGCGGTTTTGTGTCCGTTCTGTCACGTGTGTTGTGTTTTGTGTAGCACACGGTTCGTGTTTACATCGGCCGCGTGCTTTCATGTCATGTTTTGTCTTGTGCTGTGTGCTTTCATGTTGTCATGTTCTGTGTGAACACGTGGCTTATGATCTTCATGTCTTGTTTTGTGTGAGCACATTGCTTGTAATTTGTTTTACTGCCCATGTGCTTGTGTTTTTTGTCATGTTTGGTGTGAGCACGTCATGTGTTTTCCTTGTGCCATGTGCTCTCCCGTGATTGTGTCGACTCCCATCTTGTTTCCTGATAGTTATTTTGCCCCACCTGTCCTCCCTTGTTACCTGCCTTGTTTGCTCCCTATTTATTAGGGCCCGAGCACCCGTGCGAGGTCCCTCTTGAAACTGTTAAGATTATTTTTTATTTTTTTTAATTTATTATTATTATTATTATTATTTTCTGCAAAGTAAGCCCCATTTTCGAGGCCGCAACATGCTCGAAAAGTCACCAAATTTTTCACACCTGTCAGGACTGGTGAAAAATTTTGTATTTTGTGGGTTTCGCGGATGGGCGTGGCAAAATGGCTCGCTAGCGCCACCTAGAAAATTTAAAAAAAATTAGCCCCTCGTCCATGTTCGACCTACATGCACGAAATTTGGTGGGGACGTGTATCATATCAAGACGCACAAAACAGCCTCAAGAACTCATACCCTAAACTCGACAGGAAGTCCGCCATTTTGAATTTGGCGGCCATTTTGGGACGATTTACACACTCCGTACTTTGACGAACTCCTCCTAGGGATTTAGTCGAATCGACTTCAAATTTCTGCTGTGCCTTCTAAAGGCATTGACGATGAAAAGTTGTGCTATCTGCCCGTTTTCGTCAATGGGCGTGTCCGTGGCATCGATGATTCGCCATGAAACAGGAAGTTCAAGTACATGCTCAGATCTGCACCAAATTTTGCACGCTTGACAAGAGTCCCGCCCTGAACACATGTACATGCCGACATTCACCCCCAGTCATAGCGCCACCTGCTGGCAACAGGAAGTGACCTTTAACGAAGCAGCCCCCGCCGCACGTTTGACCTACATGTACAGGATTTCTGTGGCACATCAACCATGTCCAGACGCACAAAAAAGCCTCTTGGAGAGATGCCCTAAATCCAACATTTTGAATTTTTCGACAAATTTTGGCTGATTTACACACTCCGTACTTCAACGAACTCCTCCTAGGGATTTAGTTTGATCGACTTGAAATTTCTGCTGTGCCTTCTAAAGGCATTGACGATGAAAAGTTGTGCTATCTGCGAGTTTTCGTCAATCGGTGTGTCCTTGGCATGGCATCAAAGATCAACTCATCGCCATGACACAGGAAGTGGTTGTAACTTCAGTGTACATGCTCACAGCTGCACCAAACTGTACATGTAGGATAAGAGTCCCGCCCTGAACTCATGTACATGCCTACATTCACCCACAGTCATAGCGCCACCTGCTGGCAACAGGAAGTGACGTATAACACCTTCATGCAGTCTTTGAAAAGCGTAGCAAATTCACAGCCGCACTGGCAGAGCTCCAGAATATGCGGCCGCATTACTCCCCGACGCGCTACATGTGCGAGGGCCCACCCATCGCTGCTTGCAGCTTTAATTTTTGTTTGTATTTTTTATTTTATTTTATTATTAAAATAAAGCCCATCAACTCTGCACCTGAGTCCTCGCTTTTTTCACCTTCACCATGCCCACACCTGACAGTCGAGTTTAAAAAAATGAGCTTCCCCTCTTTGAAAGACCAGCAGCCGCCACTGATTCACAGGCATTTGAATGTAGAAATACTCAGAAATACAACTTTGAGCTTATTTTTCTCAAGATATGTCCTCTAACATAAGAAAAATTACACAAGAACATGTTAACACCTAGAAAAACATTATTTTCATCGGAGGGGGTCTTTAAAGTTAAAACTCAGGGCGATGTATTTGTGCTTCATAACTCAATGAGACAATAAAGCAGGAAGTGCTCACCAACTCCGCCTGACGTGCCAATGCGAAAGATGATGACATCACGACAGCGAGCATGATAGAGCATTTTAATTAGCTCATGCAGCATGATGGAGATGGAGGGAACGCCCATGCCATGCTGTCAGAGACAAAACACAGGACAATACATCAATTATGATGCAAGTGAAAAAAAAGTGATGCTAACCCACTACAGATTATGAATAATGATGATTGATGCTAATGGTTACACGTTTCATCTAATAATTAATTGTTGAGAGAGAGAGAGAGAGAGAGAGAGGAGAGAGAGAGAGAGAGAGAGAGAGAGAGAGAGAGAGAGAGAGAGAGAGAGAGAGAGAGAGATCATTATTCACTGGCTTTGAGATAAAGTTCAACTACCTCTTGATAATATTTATCCTGGATGCAGAAATCTGCTCCTACAAATTAACCTACATCACATGATCTTCCTAAAAATGTTTCAAATCAATTTACAGGTATATAAACTCTCATTCAAATACAAGCCTCGTCAGGATTTCAGTCACTCACGCTGATGGACAGCACAGGTCCCACTTTATACATGGAGTATCGATCCGTTCCCTCACAAATATCTCTGATGTCTACAGTGTTTCCAGGCAGCTCCAGCTGCTCATGCATGAACTGGGCAAAAGATCTCATCCGATTAGGACTTCCGCCAACACAAACAAACTACAGAAGAGATAACAGACAGAAAAACATAGCAAAATAAATCACTTTCCAACCAAAAGTAACATTTTGCATTAAACAATCTGATGTTGCTTTTGTTTTGTTCTGTGGACTTTAATGTTGTTTTTTTTTTTTGTTTTTTTTTGTCGATTTCAAGAATTTCCCTTTACTCGTATTACATGTAGCTCAAGAAGTCTTAATAAAAAAATTCAGATGTACCGGTATTATTTCAGCTATTATAAAATCTTGGTTTAATGGAGAAGAAGATAAGAGATATGATTCATATTTCCCTTTATCGAAAAAGGGAACTTCGAGATGCGTCGAACGACACGGTGGGAACGCCTCTTGCGTGATTGCGTCTGAAGCATCTATGCCAACTAGTCCAATGGAATGAGAGAATGAGCGTCACGGGCGGGTGACGTCATGAACCAGGAAAGGATAAGAGCACTTCCGCTGCTCGCCGGCATTTAGCTTCTGTTGCCTCAGCAAGCGATCTGTGTCAAAACTGTCTCTGTCTATTTATTGTTGTCTGTTGCAATATTGTATGGAAACGTTATGGCGAAACAAATTACAAACAGTGTGTTTCTCCCTGCCCGCGTTTATTTAAACGGGTGGGGACACACACGAGTTTTGTTTAATTTGTTTGGGGTAGAGCATACTTCTCAGCCCTTGAAAGAAAAAAAGGTGGGGGCTGAGTTCCAACTCTGTGGAATAGTATGCTCTGCTCTCGCCTGTCACTCTGTATGATAGTGACAGGCTTGCGATTCCCAGGACCCGCGTTTGCCGAGGCAGCGTGGGGAATGCATTCCTGGGGATCGCAGATGGATCTTTTGGAGGGGTTTGAAACGGGTCCGTGGGCCTTTTTTCCTTCCTTACCCGGAAGATCCAGCTCTATCTCCCCGGTGTCGGAAGCACGCTCTGCGGTTTCTCCGCTCGGGGAGAGAGAGCCCTTTTTCCTTCATATTCTCCTCCGAGGAGGTTAAATGTTTTAGAATATTGAAAGTGAAAGCAAGCACACACACTGTTGAATTAGATTCGCCATCTATTTCCCCAGTATATGATGAACTGGTGGAGGTTTTGTCCCGTGCTGTTAATAAATTAAATATTTAATGGCCAGCTGAGATTAGGGACGCTCCTAAAAACTTATCGAGCGTTTCCTACATCTATCACATTATCTCCACCACGAGGCTTCCCTTTTCCCTGATTTACACACTGAATATTTAAATTGTGGGATAAACCGTATTTTATTACTACTTTCAGCCCTCGTGTTAAAGATTTATTCAAGGGTTGAAAGATTACGGTTATGATATAATGCCCCAGGCTGAAAAAAAAAAAAAAATAGAAAAATGCTGTTTTCACCTGGTCCAGCATCGTCATTTAAAGCCTCTGCTTTGCTCAATAAACCTATCACTAAAGAATCTCGCGTTTGCCGAGGCAGCGCGTAGGTTCAATGTTGTAATCAGAATCTAGCTCGGATCTCGCGTTTGCCGAGGCACCGCTTAGATTTCGAGTGTACTTTGCAAAATAAGATTCTGTGGCTGGGATCTCGCGTTTGCCGAGGCAGCGCGTAGGTTTAATTATAGCTACTTTGGTTTTATGGGTAAAGCTTATACGGCAGCAGGTCAGCTGGAGAATGTTTATAGAAAACTATAGTATAATGCTCCAGGCTTATCAGGCCGATCTGCTGGGGTTCTGGATATAGTGAAATTTGAGCCTTCGCGTCTCTTCGGCGACGCATTCCATGCGTTCGTTGTTAGGTGATGCATTATATATATATATATATATAAAAAATATATATAATAAGGTTTCTCCCTCGCTGTGTCCAGCCCCCTGGGGCTGCTGGGTGTGAGCAGCTCCAGCCGTCTAGTTCATCATATTATGTGCACAGAAAGTGAGGACAGCCCCGACCGAAGTGGAGTGGTGTACACCTCATTACACGGTGCCCGTTCCATTTCGGGGTCCTCACGAGACCCTCCTGCCAACCCTGCCACCTCCGGTGCTTCAGGGCGCAGCGGTCTCCAGCGAGTCGCTGATGCTATGCTGCGGCACAGCATTGGTTTCGCGCCCTCTGAGGGGGGCTTTTGAGTAGTCAGGTCAGGTAGTTCCTGCCATTATGTTTCAGGCTCCAGATTTGGCTCTCTCAGTAACACCAGAGGCCAGCCTCGAGAGGCTGGTTCCCTTAGTAAATTTTTTGGCAGCGTGGAAGCTTCTGCCGAATATTTCTCATTGGTTCCTGCAGATTGTAGAGAGAGGATACAGAATCCAGTTTGGCTCTCGTCCTCCTCATTACAGCGGGGTGCTGCCCACAGTGGTGCATCCCGAGCAGGCTCTGGTAATGGAACAAGAAGTAAAGGCCCTGTTAGCAAAAGAAGCTATAGAACAGGTGTACTCACCCGTCAGAGAGTCGGGTTTTTACAGCCATTATTTTATTGTTCCAAAAAAGGATGGAGGGTTGCGTTCCTTTTTTAGATCTTCGCCTGTTAATTCGGTCAGTTCGGAAACTAAAGTTCAAGATAGCTGACCCTCAAACAGATCGTGACCCAAATCAGATCCGAGGACTGGTTTGTCACGATAGATCTAAAGGATGCATACTTCCATATCTCCATCCTCCCTCAGCACAGGAAGTTCCTATGGTTTTCTTTCAGGGGCAAAGAATACCAATATCGGGTTCTTCCTTTCGGCCTAGCTTTGTCACCCGTTCGCATTCTAATTATATCGACGACTGGCTGATTCTAGCGGAATCAGAGCAGTTGGCGGTTCGGCACCGAGGTGTCGTTCTCGCTCATATGCAGATGTTGGGGTTGAGGCTCAATACCAAGAAGAGTGTGCTTTCTCCAGTATTGAGAACCACTTTCCTTGGTGTGGTACGGGATTTAGTATCCTAACAGCTACAGAAGAGCTGAGGCTAGGCCAGTCACGCACTGTAAAACAGTTCAGGAGACTGTCGGGTCTTGTTGCAGCAGCGTCCAACGGAATTCCTTTTGGCATGCTGTACATGAGACCTTTACAGCGCTGGCTCAGGACCAGAGGGTTCTCCCCGAGGGGAAACCCACTTTGCATATCAAGGTCACGCGGCGATGCTTTCGTGCCTTAGTTATATGTAGTAAACACTGGTTCTTAACCCAAAACCAGTCACGCATTGTAAACAGTTCGAGAGACTGTTGGGTCTACTGGCAGCAGTGTCCAACGGAATTCCTTTTGGCATGCTGTATATGAGACCTTTACAGTGCTGGCTCAGGACCAGAGGGTTCTCCCCGAGGGGAAACCCACTTGCATATCAAGGTCACGCGGCGATGCTTTCGTGCCTTAGTTATATGTAGTAAACACTGGTTCTTAACCCAGGGTCCGGTGTTGGGAGCTCTTTGCCATCGAGTTGTGATCTCGACAGATGCTTCCCTCACCGGCTGGGGAGCGGTAATGGAAGGCCGCTCGGTTCAGGGTCTGTGGAAAAGCCATCATCTTTCGTGGCACATAAATTGCCTGGAGATGATGGCCGTCTTCAATGCGTTGAGACATTTCCTTCCGGACCTAAGAGGCCATCATGTGCTCGTTCGAACAGACAACACATCAGTGGTCTCTTATCTGAACCGCCAGGGGGGTCTGCGCTCGCGTCCGCTTTGCAAACTGGCGCACCAGATCCTCCTGTGGTCTCTGGGGAAGGTACTCTCCCTGAGGGCAGTGTATATTCCTGGGGACCAGAATATAGGAGCAGACATCCTGTCGAGGCAGGAGCTGAGGCCAGGGGATTGGAGACTCCACCCCGAGGCGGTGGAGAAAATCTGGGAGGCATATGGTCAGGCAGAGGTGGATCTGTTCGCGTCTCAGAACACGACGCACTGTCCTCTCTGGTATTCTCTGACGCACCCAGCCCCCTGGGGCTGGACGCCATGGTGCAGACGTGGCCGAGGCTACGTCTGTACGCCTTTCCCCTGTTGCTCTGCTCCCAGGAGTTCTGGAGCGGGTCCGTCGGTATGGAATAAGCCTACTGCTAGTAGCACCACGCTGGCCAAGTCGGATCTGGTTTGCGGACCTGATCCTTCTGCTAGACGGGCCTCCATTGGAGATCCCTTTGAGGAGGGACCTTCTGTCTCAGGCCGGGGGCACAATATTTCACCCTCGACCAGACATGTGGAATCTTTGGGTTTGGCCTCTGAGGGGGCCCAACTTATAGATAGTGGTCTTTCAGCTGAGGCTGTTGAGACCATCCTAAACTCCAGAGCTCCAGCTACGAGGAAACTTTATGCGCTTAAATGGAGAGTTTCTCCTTATGGTGTCACCGACACCAGTGGGATCCAGTTAACTGTTCTGTCAACACAGTACTCGAGTTCCTGCAGGAGCGCTTTGTGTCATGTCTTTGTCCTTCCACACTAAAAGTTTACGTGGCAGCCATTGCGGCTTACCATACTATGGTGGGAGGTATATCTTTGGGTCGAGACCCCCTGATTACACGTTTCCTTCGTGGCACTTTGAGGCTGAGGCCTGCAATCCGCACTAAGGTGCCAGCTTGGGATTTGACTATAGTTCTAGAAGGCCTGTCTAGGGCCCCATTCGAGCCCTTAGATTCGGTCTCAGAAAAGTTCCTGACTTTCAAGACTATCTTTCTGCTAGCTATTTCGTCCCTAAAGAGAGTTGGCGACCTTCAGGCTCTTTCGGTCTCCCCCACCTGCCTTGAATTTGCACCGGGGGTGGTCAAGGCGTTCCTATACCCAAAACAGGGATACGTCCCTAAGGTTCCAACCTTGACTCCGAGGCCTATTGTGCTGCAGGCTTTCTGTCCTCCTCCATTTGCGGACCAGGAAAGACTGCACCTGTTGTGTCCAGTGCGAGCATTGGACACATATGTACATCGGACATCCTCAATCAGAAAGTCCGACCAATTACTGATTTGCTTTGGATCACCTAAGAAAGGTCTTCCTGCTTCAAAACAGACAGTCAGTAAGTGGATAGTCGAGGCTATTTCACTGGCATACGAGTACTCGGGCCAGCCTTGTCCTTTGGTGGTCCGAGCCCACTCGACCAGGAGTATGGCGGCTTCTAAGCCATATTGCAGGGGGTATCTCTTCAAGATGTTTGTGATGCGGCGGGCTGGTCCTCTCCGCTCACATTCGTGAGATTTTACAGTTTGGACCTGGATACCCCAGGTTCTCAGGTGCTGAGTGCTTAGATCAACAGACTGACACTCAGGTACTTGTAATTATGGCGGGTTGGGTATTCTCGTTCCCACCGTGTCGTTCGACGCATCTCGAAGTTCCCTTTTTCGATAAAGGGAACGTCTCAGGTTACTATTGTAACCATAGTTCCCTGAGAAACAGGGAACGAGACGATGCGTCCCCCTGCCATACTTCCTGCGTCCCTGCTATCGGCTTGCTTCGGCAACTGTCGAAGCTAAATGCCGGCGAGCAGCGGAAGTGCTCTTATCCTTTCCTGGTTCATGACGTCACCCGCCCGTGACGCTCATTCTCTCATTCCATTGGACTAGTTGGCATAGATGCTTCAGACGCAATCACGCAAGAGGCGTTCCCACCGTGTCGTTCGACGCATCGTCTCGTTCCCTGTTTCTCAGGGAACTATGGTTACAATAGTAACCTGAGACGTTTTGCCATGCAGTCCTGTTTTCTGTGTATGCCAGTAATCCTTTCAGTTATCCTCCCTGCTCCTCAAAAGGTGTATTTCATTTCTGTAATATATGTAATGGTAACAGAATACGTACATTTCAGGATATTCTTAGCAGGATTTTTTTTTTCTTACCCTATAATTTGTTCACAACTGTATTAATTGAATCCGGTCCATTGGATTATTGAAAGATAAGCCACACCCTGACAATTATGCTAAATAAAAAGTAGTCTCAGGCAACTGATTTTCTGACATAACTGTCATAACAAAATAATTCTGTCTCAAATAAATAAATAAATAAATATTTATTATTTTATTATCTAAATAATAAATGAAAATATTGCACAAACAGCTGGAGATTATCACAGAAAACCCACCTTTGGGAGGGGACTTTACAAGAGGATTTTGATTTTGTAATAATGACAGGCTGACGATACTGTACATCAACCTTTGTAAATAGATCATCATTTTCATCCGTCATCCTCTATATAGTCCTAAAGACTATCTTTCTTCAATATTATTGCATTTAATTGAACCTTAAAGGGATACTCCACCCAAAAATGACGATTCTGTCATCATTTACTCACCCTCAAGTTGTTGCAAACCTGTATGAGTTTCTTTCTTCTGCTGAACACAAAAGAAGGTATTTTGAAGAACGATTGGAACCAAACAGTTGTTTGGTACCATTGACTTCCATAGTAGAAAAAAAATACTATGGAAGTCAATGGTGCCAAAGTTCCAATCGTTCTTCAAAATATCTTGCTTTGTGTTCAGTAGAAGAAAGAAACTCATACAGGTTTGCAACAACTTGAGGGTGAGTAAATGATGACAGAATTTTCATTTTTGGGTGGAGTATCCCTTTAAATCTGCTGTCTAAGGCTAGGTCTAAATTTGAAAATTCCATTATCATTTCAAAACACTCTCCATCCATACTAGAATTTTCATGCATTTTCCAAAAGTTTCTTGCACACTGAAACTTACGCAGTGAGTTTATCATGTGTAAACATAATAAAAGCTCACTTAGATGATACCGAAAACCAGAAACAATAACGTTCTCATGCTGTTCTCATATCACAATATTTTTATTAGCAAAATATCCCACTACTCAATGTTGCTTCCAGGTCGCAATCAATCGCTATTTCATGTACTGTATGGTCTATAACACAATTAGCCTCATGTTTTAATGCAGGACAGCAATGTAAAGTTTGTGTAGGAATGTAATAGGAAGATTGAATAAAGTAACATTTATTTTTAACAACATTATGGAAGTAAAAATCCTAACTCATGTCTGGTCAAGTCTTCTTCACACACCTTCACATCCCCAAACATCTGGGGCAGGTCATGGGTCTTGGTGCCCAGGTTTAAGTGGTACAGGATGTCCTCTTCCATGCTGTCCAGGTGAGGGTTTTTCACATACTCCACCTGTCTGTGACACATCACATCTGTTATTGCTGTGGACTAAGAGAAGTTAGACTGTTAAACACAAATATTTCATGTTTCATGTAACTAATATGGCATTCATGTGGGTATAGTGTAAAAACAGAAGCAAAATTATGTGCTTTACTCAAAAAGTACAATCTAATTAAAAAAAACTGAGCAAAATTAGTTTGAAAAAATAAGTTGGAAATAGAATGAAGTCAAGTTTTCTCATTAAAATACCTTTGCAAAGCCACAAGCACATTTTCTCAATATCCTGACTATTTAGACATCTGAACCGTACCCAGTATATCCAAAGACCCAAACAAGCCCACACATGAAGTCTTTAAACATTCATTAACCAGACATTGTCCAGTTACTTAGCTCATCTTCTCTGATCTGTTAAAAACATGTGCTTTCTGAGTAAATGAAAATTATCTTACTGAATGTAACTGCTGTGTTCATTTCTGTTCAGTAAAATAGGTGCCATGATTGCAGTTCTCAATAATCTGCAAGAGAGCAGTAAATATAAATTCATTATATGTTCACAGATATAGGTGAAACTCAAAAAAGTAAAAGTTATAATTTTGATGATTATGTCTTATGAAAACCCCAAGTTCAAAATCTCTGAAAATTTGAATATCACATGAAATCAATAAAAAAAGGATTTTAAATACAGAAATGTCGGCCCTCTTCAAAGTATAATCATGCATATGTATATATTTAAACTAAATATAGTTTCACCATTTGAATTACTGAAATACACAAACCTTTTTCACAATATTCTAATTTCTCAAGTTTCACCTGTATAGGAAAAAGATTTTTAGATGCAGAATTAATTCCAACTTTGTACCTGGTATCTTTCAAGAAAATCCTTTAATCCTTTTGTTTTGTTCTACTGCTAACTTTTCCACCTTTACTCTGCAGACCTTTGTGTCACCAGGACCTTTGTAGAATAAAAATGTGTCTGACTAAGACAGGCTCTTATAGAGAGCTGAGTATTCTCTGATTGGTTATAAAGGGAGGTGTAGCACCTGCTAAATGGTTACTGATCTCCCTTGATGTTAACAAATAGACGTATGCTCTACAGAGAGATGCATGACTGCACCAACATCAACACAGTTTAATAAACAGTCAAATCTATACTTGAAGTGTGTGCACGGTTTGATGTGCATGTGTATGTGTTTAGCTTATCTAAACGTATCTTATATAACCTTATCTTGTGTTATCTTGTACCTTATCACTGATAGTAAACTTCACTACTCCATCATCTGCTCCAACCCATCCATTAAAAATAAAGTTTTAAAATGTTTGTTTTGTAAATAAAAATAATGCGTAGGCACTGCAATCTATAGGGTGACTGCACCAGTGTTTGAATGATTATGATCTATTGACAATCAATAGAGCTATCAAAACTAAATACTAAAAATTAATATTGTTTATGTGTTAATTTCTCAAAGAAAACATTGGCATTCACTGTGAGGGTGTGACAGTTCTGTTTAGTTTCAGTGTATTTTAGATTGGTTCTCCCTGCTCATTTGTGTTCATTTGCTGTGTTTGTTTCTTTGGTTGTTAGTTAGTTCTACACCTGTTCTGCTTTCCATTGATTGTGTGTTTTAAACCCTTAAAGTTTGCCTCTGTTCTTTGTCTTGCAATAACGTTAGGATAATCATAAGTAGTGCTTCTTTATGTTTATTACAGTTTTTTTTGCTAAAACACAATTTCTGAAACCTTGCTCCATTTTCTGAAAACATTAAACACAAAACCTCATCTTCAAGCACTATTTACAAAACCTCTGACTCCTCTTGCAAAATGAAACTTTCGCCTCAAAACAGTTTTACCTATGTTCAAAATCAAACACTGCTCTCAAAACAGTTTTACCTGTGTTCAAAATCAAACACTGCTCTCAAAGTGATCAAAATGCTATACACTATCAAGCAGTCAGTAAACAATACACCAACATATTTAAAACACATTGTTCAAAACATATAGTTCTCAGGGAGAACTACATTTTTAATCTCAAAACAAATTTCATATTTTTTCATTGTACAGTCTACAGCAGTGCACTGTACTACAGTATACGATACTCAAAGGGACACAAATGAAAGGAGTAAACATGTGATCAATGTGCTTCTTGTCTTTGGCCTGGGTCAGTCCATGGACAAGAACATGGTCAATGACTGTTGCTCGAATTTCATCAGATATTTCCACTCTTTGTCTTCCTCTTCCTCCTCCTTCTCCTCTTCCTTGCCCCCTCCTCCTCCTCCTCCTCTTCTTCTTCCTCTTTCTTGACCTCCTCCTTTTCCTCCTCTTTCTTGCCCTCCTCCTCTTCCTCCTCCTCTTTCTTGCCCCTCCTCCTCTTTCCTCCTCTTTCTTGCCCTCCTCTTTCCTCCTCCTCCTCTTCCTCTTTCTTGCCCTCCTCCTCCTCGTCGCCCACCTCGCATACGCACTCGTCCTCGTCCTCTCACATTGTTTCTTCTATCCATTCTCAGACTTTCTCCTCCCACCTTCAACAACCTGTTTGCTCTCTGAACTGGCTTATATTGGTTGTGTCACATCATTTGAAACAGGTTGAATCAGTTTTGAGTGGTTGTGTTCAATCAAATGACATGTTCTCTATTTGTATTTGATTTATGCCACTTGTGTTTACCAGTATGGATGACATGTGCATTAGAGTGCAGAATGTGTTTTGAGAATGAGAATGTGTTCAGAGTTTTGCTGAAAAGTCTAAGTGAGATCTGCAAATTGTGTTTTACCATGTGAAATTGTTTACGGTATTGACAACAGACTCCACAATTAGCTAAATGAGTTCAGGCAACTGAGAACTTTGTTCAGCCAATGGATTTTAGTGTTTTAGCAATTGAGAAAAACTGTAAAAGTACATTTGTTTGTAACGCTTCTTTCTCTGTGGATTCCACTACAGCTAACCCACCAAGATTTTTTGACATCTGCCCCGCTGAGGAGGACATCACCAGCCCAACTCCAGACCCAGAGCCCAGCCAGCCGTCTCCCAAACCCTGCACGGATTAGGAATACTGATCCAAATAATTAATCATTCCTTCTGAAGGAATTTGTAATACTTTAGTCATTACTAGTGGGGTTACCATGATCTTCACTTTAGAATTAGTTAATTTTGCAATTATTCACATTAATTATGAATCTGTATTTAGTTGGGATGTATGATTTTTTTTTATTGATTGATGTGAACTATTACTAACTAATTCAATAATCATAGTTTCTAACTAAAAGTTAATAGTAGTTTCTAGAATGTTCATGTCTAGTTATTCATTAATGATGGGACAGAATTCTAAAGTGTTACCCACATGTGTTGGCACAGAAAGAGTACCCATCGAGCTCTTTCAGCCAAAACCTGTTATCTGAAAGCTACAATTTGGAAGATGTTTGTTTTGGTTCAAATAAATAAAATTCCATTATTGTGCAAGTAGATTAAAAAACTGTAAGTGAAAACACAAAATCACAATACTTTGTTACATGGTAAGTGTATATTTACCTCTATTTGCACACTGCACAGGGTTTTGCAACAGCTGTTAAATAGATTACACATCAAGTCAAAGCAAAACAACATAAAATAGTGAACATTTGAAAAGCACACTGTGTACTTTGTCACAATATCACACTGTTTGGACTTTGGAAAGCATATGTCGTAATTTAGATATATTTTTAAAGGGTAACTATCATGGAATTTTGAAAATTACCTTTCATGTAGTGTGTAACATAGATCTAAGTGAACGAAAACATCCTGCAAAGTTTTAAATATGAAAGTTCACCGTATACAAAGTTATTATCTCTCAAAAGTAAGAGTCGACTCTGAGTCGTTGATATGAATCGATAGACGAACGATGCATTTTCTCTAACTTTCGTACGTCACTTGTACAAGTTATTTGAATAAGATACGCCCACTCATTGCATTAGGAGACACCAGGGAAAACATCATGTCGACGAGACGCTGCTGTGTTTTGAAGTGCGACGCAAAAGCAAACTTTTTTCATCTGCCCAGTGAGGAGCATTTGAAGACAGTGGCTACAGTTCATAACTATACCACAGAAGTATTATAGCCCGAACTTGTTCTGTGTCCGCGTCATTTTGAAGATGATTGCTTCACAAACCTAAATGCTGTAAAGTATGAATTTGCGAGCCGGCTGATACTGAAGGAGGGAGGTTCAGTACCGAGTTTATTTGGATCAGCTTCCTTCTCCGAATCACAATCTGTAAGTAGGACTGTTGCTTTTATGTTTGTATCATGTTCTATAATTATTTTGTGTGTTGTGTACGCACAGGCACAGCGCAGCTTCTAGCAGCTAACTTAGGTCTTCAATGTCAATTGTATTGAAATATGTGAAGTGTTTGTCGTTGTTAATGGAGTTGTCACAGGGCTCTCGAGTGTCACGCATCACGCATTGAGCGTGACAGTCACTCATTTCGGTCTTTTGTCACGCTCTCCGGCCACACATTGTATTTCTCACGCTGAAAAACTATTTGTAATATATTTAATACGCCGCAGTGCCCAAAACTCACTCACTGTGGAACCGGCAGGATTCAAGCGCGTCTCCTCCAGTGTTGCCAGGTCCGTATGCCTGCACTGTTTCCGCGGGTTGTTTGTGTAGTGCACGCTGGTTGACGCGATTGTTTTATCCACTGGAACATGATTGTTATTGAGGAAACACCCGGGAACGCTATTTGAATATTTTTGGCCGTGATTGGGTTAGTTTGATGAGCAATTGGGCTGGTTTTGTTGTGCAGACCTGGCAACCCTGGGGTGTATTCCAGAAAGCAAGGTTAACTTACCGTCAGATAAACCTTGAACTCTTGGTTGATTAACCCCAAACTTGCTTACTCTGGGTATGTCGGTTCCAAAACACCTGTGAGGAGTTAGTTTAATCAACCTCCTATTGGTAACCCAGAGTTAATGCGCGCACACGGCGAGTACATAAAGACATTTTCAATGGATCGCAGATTTCAGGAGTCACCATGGAAACCAAGGGACAAAAAAAGTGAGCGACATACTTCGGTGAAACTGAGTTGGAGGTTTTAATGCTGGCTTATGAAGACTACAAGCCCGTTAAAACTAAAAAAAAGCAATACTGATAAACGGATACAAATAATAATAATAAAAAAATAATAAATAAAAAAAACGGACAGAGTAAATGCGTGAGTTTAGAAAATTATAAACGGGCTATTTTCCCCTGTCATTAGCCAAAAATTATTTGGGGCATGTAAAAATAGACAAATAGCCTATTTACTTGTTGGCCTCCATACATTTCTTAATATTACAGTAGTAATGCACATAATTGGCTAGTTATATGTTAGGTTCTTATAAGGTGTAATCCTTCTGGAGCCAGAAGAAGTGTGAGCCAAGTCAAAATGAAAATGAAAGTCAAAAACATTCTCCAGCAAGGTAATATTTTCTAAACTTACTAAACTTGTTAGTGACGCCATGTAATTTAGTATCTAATGTAATTTAGTGTTCTATGTAGCCAATAGAAAGAAGGCCGAGGCCCGTAAAACAGGTGGGGGTCCTCCACCTCCCCTCACCCAGCTGAGGAGCTGGCACTGTCCCTGAATAAAGGGCGACCTGTGGGCGATGGGATTCCAGGGGGCCGTTATCAGACTCAGCTACCAAGACAGGTGGCTTAGTAAAATGTAGTTGAGCCATATTAATACTTATTGATTTATTGATGTTTTCACTGTTTTTGTCAGTATTTTAATAAAGAAAATCATCATCACTGTCACCATTTTAAAAAGGCATTTTGAATGCATTTTACAGTCATTGATTCATTGTGCAGTGTGCATGCTGCTTTGACTGCATATGCTGTATACTGTAATCTTATTACTAGTACTCTTAGATGTTCCTAATGCCCTTCTTTATTAGTTGTATTTGTTTAAGAATATACATTGAGTATTGAATATGCATGATTATCTTGGTTTAATTATCTTGCAGTTGCTGATGGCCACATTGTATTATTGGATCATCCTGCAACACCACACTCAGTCACAGTTGTAAGTGATGATCGTCTTTAGGTTTCTGTTTGCTAGCTAGACCAAGCATCCTTCATTATTTTCACTGTAGGATGACGATGAAGAGACCACTTCTGCTGTGACAGAAACAGAAAATGTGGGGAGGCCCATAGAGGTATGATATATACAATGCATTCCCCCTTTTTTACATAAGAGAATAAATAAATTGCCATTGTCATTTTACAGAATATGGCAGGAGATTTTAATACAAATGAGGGTCCATCTACCTCCACACAGAATCTTAACAGTGGAAGAAATGTTCTGCAGTTCTCCTTCCTCATTTAAATATTTGGTCTGTGTTTATATTACAGTCTTTCTAGTTGCCTGCCAGAGAGCTGTATAAGGTCCCCCTTAAAAGCAAATCAGAAAAAGTGACATGGAGATGGACCTTATACAGCTTCAAATGGAGGAGAAAAGGCTTAACCTAAAAGGCCAGACTTGAAATTGAATTGCTGGAGCACCAGCTTAAGTTGGGAAACAGTATGTGAACATTAATCTGTAATTTGTTGAATGAAATCTAAAGCAATAAATACAAGTGTCTTTTGTTACAAGAAATAAAGAAACAATGAACAACACTTGACTGTTAACTGGTTTTAATTAAAGTGATTTTGGCAAATCATGTCTTGTACCACCCTGCCATCTCTTTGGTCTACTGGGTTCACTGGGGGGGTTCCTCTTTGCCACATATTAACTAGTTAGTGGGGACCAGTAATGATGTTATATGAGGAGTTATATCATTAGAAACATTTCATTTTTTTCGTTTTCATTTATATGTTTATTTTACAGGGACAGTGCTCATTAATTAACAGTAAAATAACTGTAAATGTGCCAGAGTTAGCTCAACAGGCTAATTTTCATCTGTTGTCCCTGGCCAGTTATTTAGGGCAACCTAAAATCAAGATATAAAAACAAAAAATGACTTTTTACAGTCCACACATAATAACAGCATAAAAAAGTAATGATAAGACAGATACAACACACAACAATAAGTAACGAGCAACATCATCACACAACATAGGCTAAAAAATGATAGATAACCAAGTTTGACAAGACAATATGCTAGCAAGCAACAATTCTCAGTAGGCAGTCAGTAGTCTAATGTGCACATAATTATTTAAAAATTATTTAATAATTAAAAATTATCGTGACTGTATAAAGTAGGGATATATAGTGCTAATTAAAATGGTCAGGGCACGCCATGCTCTGTCACCTCTCTGAAACAAACTAACTCTGCAACATAACCTGCTCCGGAGCAGGTTATGTTCAGAGAGTGAGTTGCTATGACTACTAACATACCCTGAAAGTTACCTCCGTTTTTGGAACCGAAAGTTGAGGTTATCCGCTTACTTACTCTTAAACATACCGGGTATGTCACATAACCTGCTTTCTGGAATACACCCCAGGTCTCCTCTGGTGTTGTTCGTCTGGTGTTGTTAGCCAATCAATTCAATTCAATTCAATTCAAGTTTATTTGTATAGCGCTTTTCACAATACACATTGTCTCAAAGCAGCTTTAAAGAAAGTGCATTTCAGAAATGTACAAAGAAAAATACAGTTAGTTAATCATGTATAAATTTAGGCATAACATATCGCCGGTGTTTAGTCGTCTCTTCACAGGCGTCGAGTCGTCTCTCCACAGGCGTTTAGTCGTCTCTTCACCGGCGTTTAGTCGTCTCTCCACAGGTGTTGGGGCATCTGAAGTCTTCGTGAGAGGCTGGATACAAACTGGAGCTGACGAACGCTATTTACCTCGGGACTAGCGTCCCGAGATAACAGCAGAAAGACAGATGGGAAATAATTAGCATAGCTGATGTTCATAATATTAATGCATTCGAACTGATTCAGAAGTAGTATAAAAGGTAAGCATTAAGTGAATGCTTGGTTAAAGAGATGCGTCTTTAATCTAGTTTTAAACTGGGACAGCGAGTCTGAGTCTCGAACAATATCAGGAAGGCTATTCCAGAGTTTAGGAGATAAATGTGAGAACGCCCTCCCTCCTTTAGTAGACTTAGATATCCTAGGAACGACCAGAAGCCTCGAATTTTGTGATCTTAAAGAGCGCGATGGATTGTAGGGCGATAGAAGGTCTGTTAAATACACAGGAGCTAAACCATTTAGAGCTTTATAAGTCAATAGTAATACTTTGTAGTTGATACGGAACTTAATAGGTAACCAGTGTAGAGATGATAAAATTGGTGTTATATGATCATATTTTCTTGATCTAGTAAGAACTCTAGCGGCTGCATTTTGGACTAACTGTAGTTTATTTATTGAGGATGCAGGACAACCAGCTAATAAAGCATTACAGTAATCTAGTCTCGAGGTCATGAATGCATGAACTAACTTTTCTGCATCTGAAACAGATAGCATGTTACGTAGCTTAGCAATGTTTCTAAGGTGGAAAAAGGCTGTTCTTGTAACATATGATATATGATTTTCGAAAGTCAAGGTGCGGTCTAGTATAACACCCAGGTCTTTTACTGTAGTGGATAAAGTAACAGGACATCCTTCTAAATTAAAGTTGTATTGTAAGGGATTTTGTGGGTAGTTTTTTGGACCAATAAGTAATACCTCCGTTTTATCTGAATTTAATAGCAGGAAATTACACGTCATCCAGCATTTTATATCTTTTAGACACTCTGTCAAGTTAGATAAGTTAGTGTTTTCATCTGGTCGTGATGAGATATATAATTGAGTGTCATCAGCATAACAGTGAAAATTAATTCAATGTTTTCTTATAATATTACCAAGTGGCATCATATATATTGAGAATAGCAGAGGGCCTAGGACAGATCCTTGCGGCACTCCATAGTCTACTGATGTTATCTTTGATATTTCCCCATTTAAACAGACGAAATGGTAACGGTCTGATAAGTACGATCTAAACCAGCTTAATGCCTGTCCCTGAACACCAGTGTAGTTTTGTAGTCGATCTAAGAGTATTTTATGATCTATAGTGTCGAACGCGGCGCTAAGATCAAGTAGAACTAGTATTGAGATACAGCCTTGGTCAGATGCTAAGAGTAAATCATTTGTAATTTTAACTAGCGCAGTTTCTGTGCTATGATGCGGTCTGAATCCCGACTGAAATTTTTCGTAGATATCATTTTCTTGCAAGAAAGAGTACAATTGAGCGGACACAATTTTTTCTAGTATTTTAGACATAAATGGAAGATTTGAGATGGGTCTGTAATTTGCTAGGTTATTTGGATCTAATTGCGGTTTCTTAATGAGAGGTTTTATTACTGCCAGCTTGAATATTTTTGGAATGTGACCTAAAAATAAAGACGAGTTAATAATATTGAGAAGAGGCTCTTCCACTACAGTTAACACTTCTTTAAGTAGTTTAGTGGGTATTGGATCTAATAAACATGTTGTTGGTTTAGATGCAATGATTAGTTTATTTAGTTCTTCCTGTCCTATAGTTGTAAAGCGGTGTAGTTGTTCTAGAGGGGCCATAATTGAGGCCGAGTCATAAGACACCATAGAGGATTGTACATTTACAATTGTGTTTCGGATGCTTTCTATTTTCTCATTGAAGTAATTCATAAAATCATTACTACTATATTGTAACGGAATATTTTGCTCTGGAGATGTCTGATTATTTGTTAGTCTAGCCACGGTGTTAAATAAAAACCTTGGATTATTTTGGTTATTTTCAATTAGTTTGCGGATATGCTCAGCCCTGGCTGATTTTAGAGCCCTTTTATAACGTGACATACTGTCTTTCCACGCATTCTGAAGACCTCTAAATTAGTTCGTTTCCATTTACGCTCTAAGTTACGAGTTTCTCTCTTGATAGCATGCGTAGCACTGTTGTACCATGGTGTTTTAGTTTTCTCTCTAACCTTTTTTAATCTAATTGGTGCAACAATATCTAGTGTACTAGAGAAAATGTTGCTCATACTGCTAGTCATTTCCTCTAGTTCATCTGTTTGTTTGGGTTTACTGAGCAGCTGAGATCGATCAGGTAAGCTATTTGAGAATCTATCTATAGTGTTTGGAAGGATTGTTCTGCCTGGTCTATAACGTGGTGCAACATGACAAATTTCAGTAGTGCGTATTATGCAAGTTACCATGTAATGATCAGTGAGATCGTCACTTTGCGGTATAATATCTATATCGGTTGGATCGGTTCCATATGAAATAATTAAATCTAGTGTATGATTTAGACGATGAGTGGGACCACTGACGTTTTGCTTCACCCCAAATGAGTTTAATAGATCTGTAAACGCAGCCCCTAACACATCATTTGTATTATCTACGTGTATGTTAAAGTCGCCAATAATTATTGCTTTATCGACATTGACCAATAGGTCTGAGAGAAAGTCTGCAAAATCTTTTAGGAAATCAGTATATGGCCCTGGAGGTCTATATACGGTAGCCAAGGCTAGAGATAATAAGGATTTCTTTCTTACATCTAAGAGCGTAACATTTAGCACAAGTACTTCAAACGAATTAAACCTATGACAAGTTTTCTGAGTAACATTAAGAATATCTCTATAGATTGTTGCTACACCGCCGCCACGACCGATCAGACGGGGCTCATGCTTATAACAGTATCCTGGTGGAGTAGACTCATTTAGACCGAAATAATCATTTGGTTTAAGCCAGGTTTCAGTAAGGCACAGAACATCGAAATTATTATCTGTGACCATTTCATTTACAATAACCGCCTTAGGTGTGAGCGATCTAATGTTTAGAAGACCTAGCTTTAGAAATTGTTTTTGTTCACTGATATTTAGATTTTCTGGTTTAATTACAATAATATTCTTGCTAGATCTTACAGTAGATTTGTTGTTTGGCTTCACTAAGCGAGGAATAGACACAGTTTCTATATAATGTTCTACATTGGTACTTATATCAATTAAGTTGGGACAGCAAAGACTATGATTTGGACTTTGACTTACTAGTCAGATGGTGTGTAGCGTCTTGGAGATGTTGTCCGACAGAACAGCCGCTCCGACTCTGCTGGGGTGCAGACCATCAGGACGGAAGAGCCTAGGTCGCTCCCAAAACAGATTCCAATTATTTACAAAGAGCAGTTTCTGTTCATTACACCATGACATTAACCATTCATTTAAAGCAAATAATCTACTGAACCTTTCTTGTCCAAGTCGGTACGTGGCAGGCACGGCGCCAGGATTCCAGGTTTGGATGGGCCAGACCAATTGTGGGTGGGCCACTGGGCCTTAAATTAAAAACGTTATCCAGTCACTGTTTAACCTAATAAAAAATGACTGACTAATATATCTGTACGTAGGCTATACATAATATAGATTTTAATAGCGTAAAGCTCTTTAAATATTTTGTTGCATTGGTAAAAAGTTTCGGTGCATGAAGTCAGGACGGACCTATGCGCGATCGCTCTCCTTGGTTCTGACCAAAGAAGAGCGCTTTGGAATCTCCATGACGCATCATACCTGGGCAGCGTTTCCCGATAAAAGAAAAAGAGTTGTTCTTTATAAAAGAAGCACTTCAGAAATAGTTGAAATTGCATTTATTAGGACTCATATAGGCAGAGGCGGTGGCGCCGTCCTAGCAACGGCGCTGGTCGCGCTAGCTGCGATAGTCGCACTAGCGGGTGGCAGAGACAAAGATGTGTGATGTTGATCTCAGCTCTCCTTCATCTCCTGGTTGCAGCGATGACTCCGATACTGTCTGTACGTGCACGTTTAACCTAAACGACTGTTGCAACATTGTCCTTTACTGGAAATTATTTTCACACTTTCACAAGCTAATGATAAGCGCTGAAGCTCCAATATTTCTGGAGACGAGTTTTGTTTTGTAGAAAGACTTTTTTTTTTTTTTTTTTAAGATTTTCGTTTTGTATAAATTGTATCTGAATTTTGATCAATGTTTTTACACAGAATTGCATGTGATATAAAGTCGCAATTGCGATTTACAAAGTCAGAATTGAATTGTGAGATATAAACTATTCTGGGGTAAAATAAATAAATAAAAAAAAAGAATCGCGGCTTTATTTCACGCAATTCTGATTTTATATCAGAATTGGGAAAGGGAAAGACCCGTATACTGCGAACGGCACATAAGGAGTTTCTGTGTGTTTCTCCCTCATTTCTGCTCCGAGGTCTTGATTGTGGCATTTCGTTGAGGTTTAGAATCCAGTATTCCTGTAATTATTGTTTTTTTTATGAATTTAATAAAGATCTCTGTCTCGTATTATGTTCAAATGGTCAGTGTACATTTGTGTCCATTTGTTTTTCCTTATTTAACCCGTAATCGCAAAACGAAAAATGAACGGTGGTTGTTTTTTATTTAAAACACAAAGTTGAACACCATTTTTTTTTATTTGAACTGTACACAAATGCTGCGCAAAAAAATAGGCTAAATATCGACACATTTTCAGATTTTTGTTTATAACTTTTTGCCCCTTTATTAAACATTTAAAATATTCACAAATTAATACGAAAAAATATGGAGATTTAAATGGTTTTCTAAGGCCAAATTAGAACCTGGAAATGATATTTTTCCCGCAGTGCTGAATGAGAAGAGCCATATTTATGTCTCTGGAACCACAGCATACAGAAAGGTGATTTAGGGGAGTTATAGGCTAATGATAAAGAAAAAATAATGAGGCATTTTAATTGTTTATTAATAAACTGTTTTCTAAATTAGTGTCGGCTAAAAACATCTCCATCTCCGCTGTAAGGCTGATGCACCAGCCTTCTATATTCTATAAATATAGAAATTTTTATTTTTTATATTTGATATAATATTTATTTCTTAATTAGTTCTATGTGTTTTTACATAGCACCATGGCTCCGGAGGAACGTTGTCTCGTTCCACTGTGTACTACCGTATATGGTTGAAATGACAAATAAAACTCTTTGACTTTGACTTTGACTTTGACCATTAGAGAGAAATGCACCTTTCCTACGGATTACATAAGCAGAAGGTATTAACTTTCGATTCGAATTTGTTCGTTTTAAAGTGGACATGTCAAGCTTTAGCCTATAGGCTATACTTTGTTTCAGTTCTCGCGCTCCAGTTCATGGAAATCATGAAACCGCCTGATTGTTTTATTTTATTTTACAAAAGCACAACGTTTTCTTGTTATTGTGAGTTTACACAAATAAAAATAGTTGCGAATAATGTATTATTATTTTCTGTATGACCAGAAATTATAGAGTATTTTTTGTTGATAGGAAAACGCAAGTGTTCGCGCCCGCACGCCTCCGTGCCATGCAGTGCGCGCTCACACCCTACACACACACACACACTTGGATATGCGTCAAAATCTTGTGTTTATTTGTGAGAAATCTTAGCCCTGTATTATTATTTTTATCTACCATTATGAATGACATTTGACGAATTGCTTTGCTACTTTTTTGGATTAAAGCGTCTTCTGAATATGTTGCCTAATAAATGTTATAATAATGATAATTATTAGCCTATTATTATTTGCGTATACCACGGACCAACACACTGCGTCTTCAGGTGGCTGTAATTGCGCAAATACTGTTTCTTTTGCAGTTTTGCGAAATATTCCTTTTTCAAATTGCCTGAAAAACCTCCTCATGCCAGCGTAAACTTTTTTTGCGATAAATAGGAGTTTTTGCGAAATTGACGTGTTTCCATTGAGCGTATTTCAATTCGCAATTTCAATTTGCGCAATTTGAAGGGTAATGGAAACGCGGCTGTCTGCTAAACTTGCGCAGAAACATCAAAATAGACATAACCAGCTTTTTAAAATTGTTTTTAAAACTAAACATTTAGACTATTTTAGCACAAATTATGAGCTTATTGGCGATTTTTTAATAATTCTTGACAAAACATTTTTGAATAAATGTTTTGGGTGGGCCTGTTGAAAAGTGGGTGGGCCTAGGCCCGTCAGGCCCACCCATAACGCCGTGCCTGGTACGTGGGAAGCGGTCCAGACACGACGATCGTTGCTCTAGGCGATGTGCTGCGTACCGTCTCGATCAGGCTCCTGTAGTCCTTCTTCAGAACCTCCGTCTGCCGCAGCCTGATGTCATTCGTCCCCGCGTGCAGCACGACAGCTCCGACGCGCTCGTCACCGTTCAGGATCTCGGGAACCTGCGCAGCGACATCAAGAACACGAGCACCAGGAAAGCAGTGAGTGCGCACCTTACCTTTACCCGAGGTAGCACGGACATGGCGGACCATGGAAGTGCCGATGATCACGGCGTCGTCGCGTTCCGACTCGCGAAGAGGGGAGAAGCGGTTCCGGGTGGAGATCTCGAAGACCGGGAGGGGGGGAGAGGTTCTTGCTCTGGTCCTGGCTCGTGTCGTGACCCAGGGTGCAGGAGTGATTGAAGGCAGAGATGATCGCGTCCTCCTGGGCAGAGAAACGCACGGAGTAGACGAAGTCGGAGTCAAAGTCACAAAGTTACTAACCACTGACTTGTGAGCATCGGCGCGTGATGTTTCAAGCGCTGATCGCCGATCTCGCAGCTCGGCTTGCTTCTCCAGCAGAACACGAATCTGCTTCTCCACCGACTCCAGCTCCAATCGTACCGAAATCAGCTCGAATGTGTCCTCACCTGCACTCAGAGGTAACGTTAGACACGCATCCGATATGTTCGCCATTATAACAGATGAACAGTAAATTAGTAGTAATAGTAAACAGTAAAGCAATCCGATTGTTTTTTTTTATTTTTTTTTTATAAGGAATAGTATCGAGGATAAGTTCACATGATATAAAAATAGAAAGTGCCTGTTTACAATTGAGTGGTAAAGAAGAAAATCAAGGATTAATGAATCAATTCGACGGAGCTCCAAACACAAACACAGACCGCACGCAGATGTGCTTATGCCCCGTTGATGCAGGCTCTAAGCACAATCAACGTGTGTCTGTACTTTCAGAGAAGCTTTCAGAGAAACGGGTGTAAAAGATGAGACGACGCTCGAATAGGCGCGAGGCCACGCGTGAAATGCTAGCGGGCTAAAGGCTAGTAGCCGAGATTCGGAAAGTTGGATCTAAGTAGCGATATCAAAGCAATCCGATTGTTTTTTACAAGGAATATTATCGAGGATAAGTTCACACGATATAAAAATAGAAAGTGCCTGTTTATAATTGAGTGGTAAAGAAGAAAATCAAGGATTAATGAATCAATTCGACGGAGCTCCAAACATTCAGAAAATAGCACTGTTGTATCTGGGTAAGATCTAGCGCAACAACCAATGACACCCCGTCGGCTGGGTGTCTAACATATCACCACAGATTAGCGTCACGGGGTTTGGAAAAATGACTCGCTAAACGATTCATATGGGAGTCGGTGAGCAAATCAGGTAAAAATAAATCCATATTATAAGACAACAAAAGTGTTTTTTGTCATTGCATGCTTGTAAAACTGTTGTTGGGGACTCCCAGAACAATATTAGGAACATTTTAAATGCGATAATAGGTACCCTTTAAGATGGAAGAATGTTACAGATGTAACGTGACTTTCAAATGAAAGATTGGTATCAAAGAGTGCACCCAGGTTCCTAACCGACCAGTGCCACTAGTGTCGTCATACAGTAGTTACTGATTTGATTTATCATCACTGTCAACTATGTTTCAAAAGAAAGAACAGAGCCTCTGCTTTAAAAAAAAAAAAAAATTTATTCTAACTTCATACATTCTTTTTTTTCAATTAAATATTGACCGTGGGTAAGTTTCATAAAAATAAAACTTTTTAGCAAAAAGCTAAGAAAAAAAGCAGATTGAATCCAGATTGAATTCTGCATGATGATCAAAACATCGAGCCTAATTCTAAGTTATGGAAGCCTGTTTCCTCCACAGTTGAGTAAAAAAAGAAAGATTATCTAAGTCATAATAATGAGAAACTTTCTCATAATTATGACTTAGTATCTCATTATATTGAGAATATTTCTCGTAATTATGACTTGGTATCTCCTAATAATGAGAAACTTTCACATAATATTGACCGGGAACACTTCCCATAATTCTTGATGAATTTTGTATATGAATATTAGTCTCTCTGTTTATCCCGAGGTTTACCGCAAACCGCCGGATCCAGGCCATATCCAGTTCTGAGGAAGGACCATCACCTGGACACGACGACAACGCATCCCTGAAGTGCCAGCCTCATCAACACTGTGAAGGCCTCATGGACACCTCAACACACTCATCTCCACACCGGCATGATGACTCCGACCCCCAACCAGATGAACTGGATAAATATCGTAAAAGTTCTGATCCCATCTGACTCCTGACCTATTATGCTGCCTAAATCATAATCATACACTGTTTGTTCGTTGGCCAAAGGAGGACTGGCCCTGAGCATGGGTTCTCCCAAGGGTTTTTTCTCCATTCTGTAGTTTTGGTTCTTTGCCACTGTTGCCTTTTTGCCTCTCTTCGCCTTTGTCGCCATTGGCTTTTGGCTTGCTTAGTTGGGGACATTTAACATTTCATTTTGAATTTAACAATACTATTACAAACATTATTTTCCTGTTATCTCTGTAAAGCTGCTTTGAAACTATTTGTATTGTAAAAAGCGCTATATAAATAAAGGTGACTTGACTTGACTTGACTTAGTATCTAATTATATTGAGAAACTTTCTCATAATTATGACTTACAGTAACATCTCATAATAATGAGAAACTTTCTCGTAATAATGACTTAACATCTCATAATAATGAGAAACTTTCTCGTAATAGTGACTTATTTTCTCGCACTTCTATGCATGCGCAAAGCAGTGGAGCAGAAGGGAGAGCCACGCTAGCGACATCCGCTGTTCAAAGCCGCATAACGGCTGAATAACATTAATGATAAATTATCAGCATATGAGACTGGCTTCCATATAGTCTTTTATTCATTTGTAATATTCATTTGTATTTTTGTGTATGAACAAGCAGCAACACAGAACCCATATAGCAACATTGTGATCCCTTACGAAAAATAAGTTTATTCAAGTGTGCTATTAGTATACTTTTAAAGGGTACCTATCATGGAATTTTGCAAAATTACCTTTCATGTAGTGTGTAACATAGATCTAAGTGAACAAAAACATCCTGCAAAGTTTTAAATATGAAAGTTCACCGTATACAAAGTTATTGTCTCTCAAAAGTAAGAGTCGACTCTGAGTCGCTGATATGAATCGATAGACGAACGATGCATTTTCTCTAACTTTCGTACATCACTTGTACAAGTTATTTGAATTCGACACGCCCACTCAGTGCGCGCGCCGAGCAGACAGAGAAAACTGACAACATCATGTCGACGAGACTCTGTTCTGAAGTGCGAATCAAAAGCAAACTTTTTTTTTTCACTGCCCAGGGACAAGCATGTGAAGACTCAGTGGCTAGAGTTTATATTTACAACTATAGCACACAAGTATAGCCACCTTGAGCTGTGTTCGCGTTATTTTAATGACGATCGTTTCACAAACACAAATGCTTTCAAGTGTGAATTCGCGAGTCGCCTGATACTGAAGGAACGTTCAATACCAAGTTTTTTTGGATCAGCTTCCTCCTCCGAATCACAACCTGTAAGTACTATTAATAATTGTTGCTTTTATGTGTGTGTGTGTGTGTGTGTGTGTGTGTGTGTGTGTGTGTGTGTGTGTGTGTGTGTGTGCGTGTGTGCGTGCGTGCGTGTGTGTGAGAGAGAGTGAGAGTTACGCTCAGCAGCTTCTAGGTCTCCAATGTCATTTTTTTTGTTTTTTGAAATATGTTAAATTATGTGAAGCGTATTGTAGTACTGCAGTGCTTTATCAATATGTTTAAGCTTTGGGCTAACGCAAAATATAACTGACTGCGTCATCTGACCAATCACCGCCGATTAGCGTCACGCAAAGGAGGGGTTTGGACAAATGAGTCGTCAAACGAATTATTAGGGAGTCGGTGAGCAAATCAGCTAAAAATAAATGCATATTATAAGACAACAAAAGTGTTTTTTTGTCATTGCATGCATGTAAAACTGTTGTTGGGGACTCCCAGAACATTATTAGGAACATTTTAAATGCCATAATAGGTACCCTTTAACTAAAATAAGAAAGTATACTTTTAGTCTACTTTTTATGTACTTCTCAGAAATATACTTTATGTACTTCAAAAAATATACTTCAAATTCCACTTAAGAATACTTGACTTATACTGACAGAAAAGTATTTGGCCTATACTTGTTGATCGAGATATACTTATTACTTATTAATACTGATTATCTTTCTCAGATAATTGTCAGCAATCAGAGTAACCCTAAAAAAACTGTTTCACTCAATCAACAAGCTGCTTAAAAATCACAGCCTCTCAAATGTTCCCGCTTCAACTCACCTTTGTAATATGTTTTTGGAGTTTTTTAGCACCAAAATTGACAATAACGTAACCACATTGTTGCCACCCATACCGTTTCTGCCTCCTCCTCAAATGCTTTTGCATTTTCTGCTGTCTCTCTCTCTAACTTTGCAATTCATGACTCCCAGTCACTGTGTAATACGGTTTCGAAACAATTAAAATTGCTGCCGGTCACCCCTGTACCAAAAACTAACAAAATGGACTTTGATAATCTGAATAATTTTCGTCCCATCTCTAATCTTCCATTCCTCGCCAAAATTTTAGAACAAACAGTGGCTTCTCAACTACTTTTTCATCTCTCCTGTAATGATCTTTTTGAGCCACTTCAATCTGGATTTCGGAAACTGCACAGCACTGAGACAGCACTGGTCAAAGTGACTAATGATTTGTTAATGGCTTCTGATTCGGGCCGTCTATCTATACTGATTCTTCTTGATCTTAGTGCCCCTTTTGACACTATAGATCACTCTATTTTAATCAACCGCTTAGAGACCATCTTTGGAGTTTCTGATTCTGCATTAGAGTGGTTTAAGTCCTACCTCTCTGGTCGCAAGCAGTTTGTTGTGATGGGTGATTGCAAGTCTCAGGTCGGTGTGGTGCACTCTGGGGTTCCCCAGGGATCAGTTTTGGGCCCGTTACTTTTTAGTATTTACATTTTTCCACTTGGCCAACTTTTAAGAACACTTGGTCTTAACTTTCACTTTTATGCTGATGACACTCAGATCTATATACATTCAAAACCTGATGCCAATATGCCTGTGTCTTTTCTCTCTCAATGTTTTACTGAGATTAAGAAATGGATGTCTGAAAATTTTCTCTGTCTAAACAGTGATAAGACAGAAGTGATGCTTATTGGTTCACCTCATCAGTTGCGTAAAGCAGAGTCCATAACCTTAAGTGTGGATGGCTCTGCTTTGAAATTGCAAACTAAAATAAAAAATCTGGGGGTGATATTTGACGCCAATTTAACATTTGACCATCATGTTCGTAACACAGTTAAAACATCATTTTTTCATCTCAGAAACATTGCCAAATTACGCTCTATGTTGACCTTCTCTGTGGCTGAAAAGTTAATCAACACTTTTGTTTTTTCACGTATTGATTATTGTAATGCTTTGCTGGCTGGGGTTTCAAAAGCTACCCTAAGTAAATTACAGTTGGTACAAAATTCGGCTGCTAGGGTTCTGACTGGGACCGGTGCAAGGGAGCACATCACACCTATCCTGGAAAAATTACACTGGCTTCCTGTTAGTTTTCTTATTGATTTTAAAATTCTCATGCTCACCTATAAGGCCTTGAATAACTTGGCCCCTCAATATTTGTGTGAGCTCTTAACCCCCTACACTCCTACACGTGCGTTACGATCTTCTGAAGCTGGTCTTTTAACTGTCCAAACAACACGGCTAAAAACTATGGGTGATCGGGCTTTTTCTTCTTTGGCTCCTAAATTGTGGAATTCCCTGCCCTCAGAGATTAGGAATGCAGAATCCCTTATAGTTTTTAAATCGTCCCTTAAAACTTACTTTTTAGGGCGGCTTTTATGTGATTCGTGTGATTACTGTGTTTGTCATTATATTGGCCTTCTATTTTTATTGCTTGTTTAGTTTTTACTGCTTAGACTGTTGTACATCTTTTTAATTTCATTATTTTTATGTAAAGTGCTTTGAGATGCTACTTTTAAAGGCACTATATAAAATAAAGTTTATTATTATTATTACTTAAAAGTATAATTAAGTATTCTAAGTATTCTTGTGTTTACTATTTTGATTGAGTAGCTTATTAAATACTTTTTTAAAACATAATATTACACACTTATAAAATAACATATTCAAGTTTATATAGTAACAAGCTTTCGGGTGGAATATAGAGTAATTTAAATAAGCATGGAACTGAACCTGATCTTGAACACAGCGATAATAATTACCCTTACGAAAAATACGTTTATTCAAGTGTTCTATTAGTATACTTCTTTTCAACTAAAAATAAGAAAGCATACTTTTTATATACTTATATACCGTCTATATTTTATATTTTAAATTATACAGAAAAAAACAATGTAAATTACATGAAAAAGTTAGTTCAGGCAAGAATTTTAAAAAGTAAGTAAATTCTATAGTAGTACCCAATTCAATCGTGTAGAAATGAAAGCGTAAATATAAAATTAAGTAAATTTACTCAACTTTTTCTAATACTGGTGTTCCCATCATGCACTGGGCCTTGAATAATTAATTAGGTTGATTTTTCACTGTTTTCCAGCTGTATTTACACTATTTTATCATTGCGTTTGTTGTTAGGATTAGTAACTTGCCATTTTGTGACATTTGGAGTTCATTTTCTACTTATTACACATTCAAACACAAAAACGATCCATCAAATGTTACCGTCATTGTGTATTGTCTACCAAGTATTGAGGTCTCTGCATTCACACAAGTATCTTTTGAAATGAAGGTGTAATGCGACACACTATATCTATTGTAGTGATTACTTAGATGTTTTTAAGAAAATCATATATTTAAATAGTGTAGTATATTTCAATGTTGTATTATTTGAATGAAATGTATTACAAAGAGAATTTTTATAGTATAAAATTAGTACTTTACTGAGAGTACACTAAAAGAAAACTTGCAAGTATACTTGTAGTATAGAACTACTAAACTAGTAGTTTGCTGAGAGTGTACTTTCATAAACTAAATATTTTCTACAAGTATTAAAATAGTAAACTACTAGTATACCCATAAGTTCACTTGCAGTACAAATGAGAAACGTAATTATGAACTAGTTGTGCACCTAAAGTTTACTACTACACTTATAGTACACTTAAACATATACTTTTTATATACTACAAGTGGGTCAATTTAGTCCCAAGCGGTATTAAAATAGTACACTTACAAGTTTACTACTAGTACATGCTGACATTAGTATACTTACTACATAAAGTATACTTAAACATATACTTGAATATTACTTTAGTATACTTCATAAAATGAACTTGAAATATACTTCTTTTTCGTAAGGGATGCCCCAGATCCATCCCACATCTGGCACATGTGGAAGATGATCTGGCCCACATGCAACTTGGAATGACGGCCCATGGGTGGCCCACTCCTGTTTGCCAGATCTGGACCACAAGCAGGCCATAACAATGCCACATCAGCCTAGAGTAAGGAAATAAACCAGAACTGGACCTTATCTGAGACACACAAAATGTGTATATTAAATATTGAGTCATCTAAGCCTTAATAAGCCTGTTAACAAGCAGAATCACTAAAGAAGAGAACAGAAAAAAAGACGCGTAGAAACACAAGAACTACAACTGACTTCAGCCCAGTCTTAGATGAAATCAACTGAAGAAAAAAGATGCCATTAAATCTCTCAAGATCTCATCAGAAGAGGATTAAACAACTCCATAAAAAACATTACCTTCACTTATTACTAACCAGAATGACTTTATTTCTGTCAAATGTCTACAGAAGTTGTCACTGAGACTGAACAGTTTAATTTGAAACCACCATAATGGTTATTAGTGTTTCCATTAGTTGTCCTCTTAACTCTTGCAAAGAAAGTATCAGCCGGCAGTGGTCAGCCTAAAGCTTTCGCATACACTCCCATTGAAGCTAAGTATAGGGTTGAGCCTGGTCTTTATCTGGATGGGAGAGCTCCTGGGACACTGGGTAGCTGCTGGAAGAGGTGTTAGAGAGGCTAGCAGCTGATCAACCTGTGACCTTAATGGGTCCTAATGCCCCAGCACAGTCGCATTAAATTGTACTGAATAAAGGGTTAAAATAAAGCCCCTAAAATAAGGGGTGTAACCCTGGGGCAAAAATAATCCCTGACATTATTATTATTTTTCTGGCTGATATGACTGTGTTTGTTCTGGAAAAGAAAGCCTAGCAAAAATGTGATCAGGTCATGATTATTTTTGAAATTATCCATATGTAGTGGCCTGAACCAATGATCTTATTCACAGTATCTGATTATATGGGTGTGATGTTTTTACATTTCTGATTAAAACAGCCTTGTGACTCCAGCATGAGACTTTGCACAAAACCTTTTGAACAAAAACTCTCTCTATTGCGTAATCTGCCGCAGCTGGATCTGGTTGATGGACCTACGCCTAGACACGACCAAAAACGCATGATGTACTCAGCCGGATCCGGACCGTATCCAGATCAGATGGAGGAGGATGCCCAGGTAACATGACCACAACGCATCCCTGAAATGTCAGCAGAGGTTGTGTCACTAGAGTCTCCCCTGTGAACTCATCGGCACTGGTCCTCAACAAACCCGTCCCTTTATGCTCCGATGACCAGAGGTGGAAAGAGTACTAAAATTTTCTACTCAAGTAAAAGTACTATTACTTCAATAAAATTTTACTTAATTACAAGTAAAAGTACCGGTCTAAAAATCTACTCGAGTAAAAGTAAAAAGTAGCTAATTTAAAATTTACTCAGAGTAAAAGTTACTGAGTAACTTTAACAGCGGGGGTGTGGTGGGAGAATCTCCTTTGAAGGGCTGTAACCTATGAGAGTTTCACATAACCGTCTCAGAAAATATCACGGTTTATGTATTGTTAAATTATGGTTATTATTCCCATCAGTTAAAATAACAGTTAAATAATTGAAACATTTGTTCAATAAAACATATCTAATCAACTAATTTTAATAATTGATTAGGAATTAGATAAACAACTTATTTATATCATTAATAACTTATTAAAGGATTAGTTCACTTTAAAAAAAAACTTTTGCTAATAATTTACTCACCCCCATGTCATCCAAGATGTCCATGTCTTTCTTTCTTCAGTCGAAAAGAAATTAAGATTTTTGATGAAAAAATTCCAGGATTTTTCTCCATATAATGTAATACACTGGGTGACAAACGGTTCAAGGTCCAAATAACAGTTTCAGTGCAGACTCTCCTGTTGTTTGTTAAATGAACGAAATGACTCGAAAAAAGACTCGAAAGTCACGACCGCGCATTACGGAATAGAGTAAGGCATAAAACTTAAAGTTTTTTTATTTATTTTAGAAATGACCGATCGTTTCGCAAAATAAGACCCTTATGCATCGTCTGGTGTCGTTTAAAGCCATTTGAAGCTGCACTGAAACTGTTTTGGGTCCCATTGAAGTCCATTATATGGAGAAAAATCCTAGAATGTTTTCATCAAAAACCTTAATTTCTTTTCGACTGAAGAAAGAAAGACATGGACATCTTGGATGACATGGGGGTGAGTAAACTATCAGCAAATTTTTTTTAAAAGTGAACTAATCCTTTAATGTTTAAAAACAATTGAGTTCTATGAAAGGTTTTTTATTCAGATTTTTTTTCTTTTTTATAATTTAATACAAATATAGATTTATCAAAAACAGTGGTAATCAAATAAAGGTTTAGCAAAGGTGTTTTATCATTTTAGTTTTTGGCAAAGTGCTGCAAAACAGATGTACTCAAACCATGCACAAACAATATATATTCCTTATTATTGTCGTTGTTGATTCTGTTAATGTTAATATTATTATTATTATGAGAAGTACATTCTATTGTAGGCCTAAAATAGTAATATTGTAGGCCTATATCTGTGATAATTTCTGCTAGTAAACCGAACTTTTATTTTGAGGGGTTAAGTCCTGTTTCAGAGTGTATTTGACAATGGTTTTTCCATTCAAATAAAATAACGAAAATGCTTATTAGGCGATGTTCATGGAAATGTTCATGTATCCATGTAGGCTAGGCTACTCGTATTGTGAAACACCATGAGCGCGTCACGTACTTGAGTATGTAGTAAGTAGACGAAACTGCACAGCTCATTCTCACAGAGACACGCAGAACTAGCAGATTATCAGGGGTGGTAAAAGTACTCAAAATTTATACTCGAGTACAAGTATATATACCTAAATAAAAAATGACTCCAGTAAAAGTAGAAAGTCCTCCATTCAAACATCACTTGAGTAAAAGTACAAAAGTATCCGATTTAAAATGTACTTAAGTATCGAAAGTAAAAAGTAAATATTCAAATTTTAAATATCAATAATTAAACAGATCAATTGTTTTGGGAGTGATATGCTATGTTTTAATTGAACAAATTATTAGATACTGCAATTAAAAATTTGTTAGATTTGCAAACATAAGAGACAATTAAGCACCTTGCATCAATTCTAAACAATTTCATTAAGTGTAGTGACAGCAAATTATGGTGCAATGACTGGCTATTGCTTTTATTATTTCTTTGATACAAATTCAATTGTATTGTGGTTTGATTCCGATCTTCAATATAGATTCATTTTGATAAATATTTGGTACAGTAGATAAATGTTATTTTTTAAATGAAGAAAATCTCACCTAATGCTGTAAACATAGGCTACAGAGAGCCCTGTCAGCTGGAATTATTAAATGTTAAAAATACATGCGGTTTATTATATAATAACAACTTTATAATATTTTAATGTTATAAGTAAAAATATAATAAATATAAATATATAGTGCACATATTTAGCAAAATACTAATTTATACTACTAATAAATATATTATAAAATACTAATTTTTCTAGCTAACTAACGTGCTATGGTCATTAAATGTTTTTTTTTTTTCCTGAGGTAAATGTAACGTTGTGACATTGTTTTCCAGCCGTTTTATTGACCTCTTTCCGCGGTTGAAAAACACTGATTTATCGATATTATGTATGAGGTATATACATTTCGGTAAGTTGTAGGCTACTGTATCTTTCAACATAGGCTACCTATTATTGTTCATTTGTGTTTATTTACAGTTAACTAGTAGTAAAGAGATTAACGGCACCCCATAGCAGGCACTAGCTATCTGTCAAGTCACATTTAAAAGTGCCAAAGCGGTATTGTTTGAATTTCGTAATAAAATTGACAGGATCTGAGAGCTGAAAATTTGTTTCATATCAAAAGTAACCTACTCTGTCTTGTCTGTCGGTGTCAATGTCCTCTTTGCTTCGCGATTTTTCTCTGCGTGAGAAAATGGATGTGTGTCGTGAGAGCGTGTGGAAAGTGTCAATTGCTTGAGTCTCACACTGACTGAGTGGGAGTTGGCAGCTCTGCAATAGACATGTTCCATAACATTAGCAGCATCAAACAGAAGATGGGCTAGATGAAAGCGAGAATCTCGGGATCATTGCTGGGCAGAGCTGCACCTTCACCTGTTTTCGCGGTCATCCTCCACAATGGCGAACTGACTGCTATGTGAGCGTATGCTGGAAAAGAGCTTGCGCGTTCTTTTTGTCAAAATAAAACCAAGTTTTTCATTGGTTTGGAAAGCCAGGGTAATAAATACTTGGAGCGGGCATGGGGAAATGTAACGGAGTAAAAAGTAAACTTTGTCTTTAATATTGTAGTGGAGTAAGAGTAAAAGTAGACGCAAATAAAACATACTCAAGTAAAGTACAGATCCCCGAAAAAAATACTTAAGTAAAGTAACAAAGTATTTTTACTTCGTTACTTACCACCACTGCAGATTATATAGCTGCATAGCAGTCTTTTGTGCTTTAATATTCACAGGTCATGTCGCGATTTTATTTATTGTACAGCTTTACTTTCGATTTATTCATCCATACATCTACCAGTTTGCGTGTTTTACATCTGCAATTCCCTGACCAGGGCTTCACATACCGGTATGTGTGCGAGTGAGATTTTGACAGCATTTCACGTTCAGCTGGGTCTGCATCTCTGTCTGTCTGTCAGTTGGGTCTGCATCACTGTCTGTCTTGTCCGTCACCTTCTCCATATTGTTTTGTGATTTTAGCGCGTCTGTTCTCCCGCCCTTCAATCAATCAATGCTGTAGTTTCCGGAGCGCGATGTTCACCCAAAGCATTTTTTTTTTTTACTCAGTAACGGATATGTTTTAAAATGTAGCGAATTACAATACTCCAAACAAAACATACTTAAGTAAAAGTAAAATTACAGATTTTAAAAACTACTTAAAAAAGTAGAAGTACACAAAAAAACTACTCAATTACAGTAACGCGAGTAAATGTAATTCGTTACTTTCCACCTCTGCCGATGACTCTGATCTTCAACCAGATAAACTGCATAATATAATGTTCCAATCCAGTATGACTTCTGACCTGTAATGCTGCCTGAATCATAATCATATACACTGTTCGTTCGTTGATCGGAGGAGAACTGGCTTTTTTGCCTTTCTTCGCCTTTGTCGCTATTGGCTTTTGGCTTGCCTTATTTGGGGACATTTAATTTTTATATTTGACAATATTATTACAACATTATTTTCCTGTTATCTCTGTAAAGCTGATTTAAAACAATCTCCATTGTAAAAAGCGCTACATAAATAAAGGTGACTTACTCCAGTCCCCAACACTGAGCATGGTACATTTTCCATGTTATCTCCATGAATCAAAATGATAAATGTAGATCTTCTTTAAAGTGTGTTTTATCTCTGTGTGTTTAGTTTTGTTTTCATGGACTTTTGTTGACTGTATGCATTTGTCAGTTTCCTATGTTTCCATTGTTCTTTTCCCGCCAATCGTTAGTTGTTTGTGACTTGCAACACATTACCGGATTCTTGTATTAGATTTTTAAGTTAGGTTTGTAAATAAATACTTTGTTTGTGGAACTTTTTTCACACTTCTCATCTTCATCTGAACCTACGGGACACATTACATGTTGAGAATAAAAAAATAAATATTTACCCACATATTGCCATAGACAATTACATATATAATAATACAATATATTGTGTAATAATAATACATAATATACTGTAAAGTTTTTCTTTATTCTTAATGGATATTAATGAATATTAGCTGGAAAGTATTCAGAGATTGACTTGATAGGTAGTGTAGAACCTACTCTATTGTTCAGGTCTACAAAACAATATATTTTTCTTCAAATCATACCCTCATTGGGGGCTGAACCCTTATGGTGTCCCTTACTCGGAAGTTGTGCTCTCATTTCACCCATCCATGTGCACATACACAGTAGTGAGAACACAGCCACACCTCAGATGTGTGTAATGAGAGTGGAAGAGATTACCTTTCTTCAGTAAAGCATTGATTTGATCTTGCTTTTTTGATGACTCTTTGGTGGAGTGCGGATTCTCTTAAAGTGCCTCTCGGTTTTATTAGAATGAAATAAAATAAGTAATTTAAGTGATCAAATGTAACTGTAACAAAGTTCAGGTTGAGGGAAGGAGACAGACATTAAACGCAACTTTAATCGTAAAATAAACATAAACAACAAAAACAAAAGAAGCGGCATATACACTGCCTACAGAACAAGCACTGGCTCTACACCCCTATACTAAACTCATTACTTCAGACTGCCATCCAGAAGCTTGCAATCTGCAAGTGAACTGTACCTTCTGGTGCCATCCAAAAGAGGCACAAAATCTCTTTCCCAGACTGCTCCCTGCTGAGGGAATGACCTTCTAACTCAACTCGAGCTGCTGAGTCTTTAGCCATTTTTCAAGAAACTGCTGGAGATTTATTTATATAATTTACATATAAATCTATATTAGCTGGGACTTGCATATTGCTGTCTATTAGTTTAACGGCTTCTATCGCTCTCCTCATTTGTAAGTCACTTTGGATAAAAGCGTCTGCTAAATGATTAAACGTAAATGCAAAATATAAGTGTAATAAAACAAATTATTTGTTTTGAATAAGCGACCTCTAGCGGCAAACTTATATACTGTGCCTTTAAGGAGTGTCTTTAGCCCCGTATACCCTACTCAATGGCTGCGTTCGGAATCGCATACTCATTGAGTAGGTACTTAATTTCAATGAGTACTTACTTAACGAGCGCTAAAAGAGTAGGTACTTTTTAGCCAAATCTCGTTGAGTATGAATGCGATCCGGACATCATCGCCATGTTTACGTTATCATGTGACCTACGACGCGTTATCACAAGCGCAACAACTTAAAAGATGAACGACACGTTTAATTCATCTATCTGTAAATATCTTGATATTGATGAAACTTGCTCATTTTGCTCATTTTGCTCATCACTTGCTTGCATATTTTATATCCATTTTTATATATATTATTATATACATTTCCAAAGATATATATCTAAAATTTATATTTATGAAAACCTTCTGGATCTGTTTTTTTTAATGAAAGGCTACATTTATTAATTTGGAGGTTGTTTTATGGACTGTGAGAACATAGTAGCCTACTTTTGGGCAATAAAATGAACTTTTATATATAAAATTTATATTATATATATATATATATATATATATATATATATATATATATATATATATATATATATATATATATATACATTTATATTTGAAACTGTTGTGACCTGTGAATCAACAGTTTAAAATATTTAATAATATATAATAAATGTTATGAACTTAAGACCTATTTATGCATCTTTATTTTTTGTGTTTGTATGTTTGTTTGTAAACAATGTTGTGTATAAAATAAAAAAAATAAATAAAATAAAATAAAATAAAACCTGTCATGTCATGGTGTTACCAGATGCAAGTACAGTAGCTCTCTGGAAAGGCTTGTTAATTCTCTAGTTTTTGGACAAAATTACTTTTAAGCTGTGGATTTGAACGTATTTTTTTATTCTCAAATAATAGGCCTACTTTTTGTCGAAGTTTATAAAAAATAAATACATTTTTATTTGAAGTGTACACATTTTTGCATTATTATAACAGTCAAACCTGAATAAAGAGAAAGCATTTTGTTACACGTAACATTCAAATTCAATAAATAAAAAAATAAACAGCAAATCTTTTATCACAGCTTAATCCATCTGGATCTGATCTCATTTCAACCTCTTATTTCAGTCTCCTGACTCAATGATGCTGTGTGGTAATAGCCCTACCAGTAGCCTGGGTTTCCCCATACTGCCTTACCGCAGCGCGATTCAATTCACGCTGAAAGGCAGTCTGGATACCATGGCCAGATTTTTCGCCTCATTTAGGGAACCAATCACAGAACGGATCACAGAACGGGAGGGAACAGCAAGACGATGACGACATATGTTGGCTATGAGCATTTGATAGACATTCTTAGCACCCAATAAACAGCGCCGGGCATTCGTAAACCACGCCTCAAATACGAGAAAATGTACATGTGGTTCCCAGACCCAAGTCTCAACGAGAATTGGTCTGGTGTTAGCCAGGCTAACCCTACCAGTTCATTAGCCTACAATTGTGAATTTTAAAATTCAAAACAGAAAAGTTTGTTCAAAAGTGACTGAAGAGCACCATGACAGTATTGACTTTTTTGGACTTGTAATATTTGTTGGAAAAGTAAATTCATTTTTTTAATTATGCTATATAAAACTTCCAGTAACAATATTTCATATTACAGTAAAGTGTAGTAGCTTTTACATTTCTGGAATATCCTATTATTGGAGCACTAGGAGGTGCTCTTTAATAATTTAATCCACTACAATCCACCGGTGACCCCCAAAAGTCCAACACAGAAACTCTTATTCTCAACACAACATTGTTTACAAACAAACAAACAAACAAACACAAACAATAAAGATGCATAAATAGGTCTTAAGTTCATAACATTTATTATCTATTATTAAATATTTTAAACTGTAGATTCACAGGTCACAACAGTTTCAAAAATAAATAAATAAATAAATAAATAAATAAATAATATATATATATATATATATATATATATATATATATATATATATATATATATATATATATATATGGATATTTTATATCCATTTTTATATATATTATTATATACATTTCCAAAGATATAAATCTAATATTTATATTTATGAAAACCTTCTGGATCTGTTTTTTTAATGAAAGGCTACATTTATTAATTTGGAGGTTTTTTTATGGACTGTGAGAACATTGTACTTTTGGGCAATAAAATGAACAATAAAAACTAGTTAAAATGATTATATTGCTCAAATTAAGACGATTGAATGTCTGTATATAGGCTGGCCTACAGTATTTCTGCTCTTTGAAAGTAAAACACATAGCCTTAAATGCACAGGATTCAGGAGAAATGTTTTAGTGTTGTTTTAGTGGTGCAATATTTATATGTATTGCCTTTCATGTCCATTTATAGTCTTTACACATCAGCTTGGATACTTGCATGGTTAAAAAACGGCTAATTTCAAGACGTTGACGTCACGTCAGGTCGTCACGTGGGTCAACCCGCTCGGTCAGACGCTCAAAAGCATAGAAATCATATAGAGACTAGAAGCCCTATTGGCCGCTGGAAACCGAGAAATCCGGCCGCCATCTTGAACCGGTCGTATTCCTAGTTTCATTGCGTGGCAGCAGATTAGATGCCAGAGCATTGTGGAGCATTTTCCTGTTCTAATCGCCGGACCATCAAAAAATAGGGCTTTTCACAAGTAAGTCTTAATATTACCGTACTATTGGTTGTATTTTGTGAATAGAATATTACCAGATAATTGAGAAGGAGCAAGGATATTTGCTATTACTGTACTGAAATCGTTGTGAAATGCTGTTTACTGCATCAGCCGGTGTTCACCCGGCATGGAGAGGTGAAGTAACTGTTAAAGTAATAATTACAAGAGCTTCTAGGTTATCAGATAAGCATTCAACTGCCCTGTTGTGTAGGTTATTTGTGTTTGCGCACGTGATATCAGGAAGCAATGTAACGTTAATACACGCATGACAGCGATGCACAAATTGAGTTACCCCTCCAACTTCTAGTTTTATTGATAACCTATATCTTATCACATGCGATTTGGCTATTGATATTACAGAAGTCCTGTGGTAAAATTACATCATTAACTTACTCCATCTACCCTTGTAAAGTTAATCCGAATAGGGCTTTGGTCTCGACATTTTCCCCTCCCACATCCACATACAATAAAAAAGTATAGGCTTAATGTTGTCCAAACTTAATAGAAATTACTTATGCAAACACGTTGAAAAGCGATCTTCTCAATTTTTATTACAGGTGGCTGCATTCGGTGGATTCGCGGCTGCTGTGTGTGTGTGTGTGTGTGTGTGTGTGTGTGTGTGTGTGTGTGTGTGTGTGTGTGTGTGTGTGTGTGTGTGTGTGGTGTGTGTGTGTGAGAGAGAGAGAGAGAGAGAGAGAGAGAGAGAGAGAGAGAGAGAGAGAGAATGTCTGTTCGTGTTTGTTTGTGTGTCTGTTCGTGTGTATGTGCGTGTCACATACCATACATTGTTTCTTCAACTTATTAAAATATCTTACTTTACTGCAACTATTTGTTTCTGCTTCTTTATTATATTTATAGTGTGTGATTTATCAAATACATTATATCCTTCATCACACATATTGTGTCTGGTCACTTTATAAATTATATCAGAATATTATATTACTGTTAATGTAGCAGGTGTGCTTTAAGTATTTATTTTGTGATTCCACTTATCATGACCATTTTTGGGTCTTCCTTATTCTTTCCGTCCGCCATGCTGATTTTGGGGGGTGACGCACTTTTTCTTCCCAGTCTGCATGAGCTTTCAAAGTGGTAGGTCACGCAAGTTTACGTGCTGATTGAATAAGGCCGTATTCCTTATAACTGATTGTTTTTGCTGTGAAATTGTGACTTTAAATCCCTCTGTAATGGACACAAGTATGTTTTGTTAATTTTATTTCTTTAAGTGGTTTTGTTTACATTCATTTTATCATTTTATCATTTACAGTGCGTGTCATGCATTGCTGCCGCACGCTGCTCTTAATGCTGCACGAGTCCTCATATAGTCTGTCTGTTGCTTCAGGTACATTAATTATTGTGTGTGTTCCTAAAATGTGTTTATGTAAAAGTTTACTGCCCAGTCTGCATGAGCTTTCAAAGTGTGCGTGTCATGCATTGCTGCCGCACGCTGCTCTTAATGCTGCACGAGTCCTCATATAGTCTGTCTGTTGCTTCAGATCAAATAAAGAGGATTTATGGGACGAATTACTGCCTTCGAGAGTGGTTTTTAATCGACACACAACGCAGATAACACACCGCTACAACTGGTGCCGTGACCCGGATGGGAGTGAGGTTTAGGGGGGTGAATGTAACGGAGGCCAGCTAGTAGTTGCTGAGCGAGTAAACCTCACTCCTCTGATCTCAATAGGCGCTCTAGCGACAGATGCTAGGGGCTGCAGTCTTTAGCCTCCTTGTTAGAGCGCCTGACTCTCATGCCGGAGACCCGGGTTCGAGGCCCGCTCGGAGCGGGTCGAGTGGGACCCGGGTGGAGGGGTTACATTGGTGCCGTGACCCGGATGGGAGTGAGGTTTAGGGGGGTGAGTGTAACGTAGGCCAGCTAGTAGTTGCTGAGCGAGTAAACCTCACTCCTCTGATCTCAATAGGCGCTCTAGCGACAGATGCTAGGGCTGCAGTCTTTAGCCTCCTTGTTAGAGCGCCTGACTCTCATGCCGGAGACCCGGGTTCGAGGCCCGCTCGGAGCGGGTCGAGTGGGACCCGGGTGGAGGGGTTACATTAAGCCTACTATGGATATTAAAATACGCCGAACCATGTGTCCTGTGTTATAGCTACATGAATTACCTTTGCAGGAAAAAAAACCGCGTGAAAATCAGTTCAGTATTCAGTGAGATATGATTAATTTAATGCGCTGACAGCTCATTTCACCTGCCATTCAGATTACACTGAGCGGAGCGGATGACCGGTTTAAGATGGCGGCTCCAATTCTCGTCCGTGCCAATAGGCAGTAGCACTCAATAGCGCGTCTACCTATATGATGTCTATGCTCAAAAGTACAACACGTTCGGATAGACGTTCGGATAGACGTTCGGTCGGTCGATCGGTCGTTCGAATGTTTGATATTGGCACGGTTCAAGCGCCATAGGCATTAACATGCGACCTGTATCTGGATGTTGTCCACATACACATTGAATAGACAAGTGTAAACGCACATCTGATCGGAATGTTATCCGATCAGCGTGTCCCGGTTCGGAGGTAGTCGAGGACGCATTGTGATCGGATCTCAGTGTATTGTAAACCAGTGGTGTAGTCTACGTGATACGCAGGTATACGCCGTATACCCACTAGAAAATGTCAAGGATTTCCGTATACCCACTAGGAAATGTCAAAGATCTCCGTATACCCACTTTAAAACGCGTGAGGATTCGTAACAACATCGTTTTGTGAAAGAATTTTCATTCATAAATTCACCCCGCCGTGACGACTGTGTTTGCGCAGCGACACGGATCGAATCGCGGAAGCCAGCAACAAATGTAACAAATAACCTAGGCTACTGTAAAGCGGAACGCCACGCAATTTAGCCATTTTTGAATGGATAAATCAAAAGTAGGCTAATGATAGAATCAAATCTATTAATATTTACTAAGTGTCTATGAATATTAAAGCTCAAAAAGACTGCTATTGAAATAAACTCTGAATGATCTGCGTGTTTCTGTGAATGAGCGCTCAATGTGTGCTCTAGCCTACTACACACTGAACACTACACACTGAACACTACACACTGACGCGCGCGCTGACACTCGTGGTGTTTTCAGCGTCTATGAGGAGGACATGCACACATTTGAACTTCATTGCAGAGCTTTTATGAGAGTCACTTCACAAGAATTTTACCATTTCATTTGATAAAACTACCGTCGTTCATTCGTATCATATTCACACTCACAAACTTTAAAGTCTCCATGACAACCTGTCAAAATCAAAGTTTTGTATAACTTAAAATATAACAGAAATATTTTATTATTGCACAATAGAGTATACTTCAAGTAGGCCTAATAATAATAATAATAATAGTTTATTAAAACACAGAAGCTCAAATGTTTTTAATTTACAACCCACCAAAATAAAAGTTTGTAGATAAATTAAGTAACTCGAGGGAATTATGAAAGAAATTGCATAGTAAGATGTACTTTTTAAAATAATAATAATCAAATCTATTAAAACACAATTTTAAAGGAATATCACACAAGTTTTTAAAAAGTAAATTTTTATTTGTGCTTACAATGTTTAAGTATTGTAATTGTCAGATGATAAAACCCGTGCTTCAGGGACCATATTAATATAACATCTAAGGCTATATGTTTTTTTTTTTTTTTTTTGGGGGGGGGGGGGGGGGGGGGGACTGGTATATCACAGTATACTCACTACAAAAAACTAGACTACACCACTGTTGTAAACGCAATCCAGCCAACGCGTCTGCATTCACAAGTAAACGTAATTTAAATCTCCGCCCAGTCTCCCCGCGAGGCTGTCAGAAAGTAATGGCCAGACGCAGTTTAGACACGAAATTAAACTTATTTGAACAATAAACGTCAATCTTTAAAACAGTTTATTTAGACTTACATGATATAGTGTGTGTCATTTTTCATTTTAATTGTGCCATTATCTGAACGAGGCGATCGCCAGTACAATCACAGCTGTGAGTCATGAGATCTTAATGAAGGAATACACTTTTTATTTTTTAATGTTTTAAATGTTGAATGTTTTTGTTGTTTCAACATGTTTATATAGCCATTGCACGCTATAACCTTACCCGATGGTCGATGATGTGACTTGTTTAACATGATCAACCAGTTATTTTTGTATGATCAGCACTGAAATATTCCTTCATGCAAAAAACGTAATTTGATATAAGACTGGAGATTGCATAGGAAAGTAGTGTACATTGGGACATTGCTTAATTTGTATCATCTTTACTCTTGGCTACTGACCAAATTTAAATATTATGCAAAAACAGAAATCCGATCGGTTATCCAGATACAGAGGCTACTTAATATGAACAAATATAAACGCACTGTGTCCTGATTGGCTAATGATCCGATCTGCTTGATCGGATTATGGTGATCGCATTTTAATGCAAAGTGTAAACGCAGCCGAAGAGTGGTGGCGGAGGCATCTCGCTTTCAAAACACTAACAGATCAAGTAAGCTCATTTAGAGTATAAATGACGTTAGCAATTGCAATCTATCGGTAGATTAGCCAAGGCAGCATACCTCCAAATACTCCATGGTGTTGATGGATGCTGATGAGACGGGTGTGTTCACAGAAAAACCTGGTGAGCAGTAGCCTGGTTAAAACCAGACCCTTCTCAGTTGAAACTGAGTTAGGGTCTGGCAAAGCTCCATAGACAAATCATTTCCAAAGGGGCGTCACCAACGGACGTCCCTCAAATGCCTCTTGGCGCAATTGGCTAAGACCCACCCATTCGTTTAGTATTGACCAACGGGACTCGTTGTTATGGGAAGGAGGAGGCGGAAACCGGCGAACATTCACAATTTTAATGACAAAATAAAACAAATACAAAGTCCCTCACGGTCCCACATAATAAAACAAAACATCAAATAAAGTTCAGGCCTGTCCTCTCTCGATCTTCACCGTCCTCGCTCCTCCTTTTATGCTTCCGCTCCTCCGTGAGAGATGCGAGACCGGCCTCACTCACGCCGTTCTATCACGTGACGTCCCTCGGCCTCGATCGTCCTGCTCGCCACACTGGTATCAGACTTTTGCCAAATCCAGTCGGTAAGACAGCGATAACATATTTTTTAGACATGAAGGCTTTGAGTGTTGTACTTTGCTCGGGTTATAACGAAAAGGATTTTTTTAATTCGCTTAAAACAGCCGCGATAGCTGATTCGAACGAGTGATGTTTGACGACGGCATCCATCTTTTAATGTAGGCTTCAAAATCCCAGTGCTGTCGTCATCGTGTAAAGCCCGCCCCAACGCTTCTGATTGGTGCCGCGATTTCTGCGGATTGGAAATGGACTTGAATGTATGGGATGATTATAGTATCAAAATGATTAACACGTACAAGCGCACTTATCAATGAACTTGATACATGTTGCAGAAATGTTTTATCCATGCCTTTCAACTTGCGTGTGCAAAATTCAAAATTGAATGAATGTGAAGCAATTTGTACAAATAGAGACATTTTTGTGAATACAAATGTTTTCCTTTGTATTAGTGTATAATAATTTGCACATACAACACAGAAGATGTGCATGTGTGGATCAGGTGACACGCGTGCATTCATTGACTCGTTTCTGAGTCGATCCTATTTTGATTCATTTGGATTTTGAGACTTTCTTTTCGCGGGTTTCGCCTTGCACGATCCACACACAGCTGTCTGAGAAAACCTGCTACCACTAGATGGCAGTATTCTGCTAAAACAGACAACGGCAGCATAATCAGGCGTTCTTTCCGCATTTAAGACGCTTAATGAGAGTGATTGAAGCACCAAATTTAGTACACAATAATATAGGCCTACCCTATTAATAAAGCATACGTTATAGAGGCAAACATTAGATCAGATTATGAACAACACCCATAGAAAACCATTATAAAACGCTTAACGTGCAATCGCGCGTTGCATGTTCTGTTCAGTAAGGTGTATGGCTATTGGCTGAGTTTAAATATCACCGTCTTACTGCATTGACGTTAAGCTTTTTCTTTATAATATGCTCTATGGGAGGAAAACTATATAGCCTACAGACATGATTCATTTGAGTGAATTTGAGCACGGCGTTTCAAGTTAATACAATTTTCCTTCCTGTTAAAAAAAAAGGGTAAAATTTCGCAGTTGCGTTCATATTATATGCTTATTTTTATCTGACTACTACACATTGTATACATACAGTATACAAGCTTTGGAATTTGAAAATGTCTGTTTTTAAATATTAAAGACGATTTTCGCAGTAGGCCTACATTTGTTTTCCCTTGACCCTTAAGCCACTGTTATAGGCTATAGTATAGCACGATGAGTTTTAACAATATGCAACCATTGTATATCGACATGAAATATTAATTAAATCAACTGGCCTGTAGCTGCAATTTTACAATTTTAAAATTCAAAAATTGTATTAACTTGAAACGCCGTGTGTTATTGCGTTCATGTAGTCTCTTGTCTGTAGGCTATAGTTTTCCTCCCATAGAGCATATTATAAAGAAAAAGCTTAACGTCAATGCAGTAAGACGGTGATATTTAAACTCATACATACACCTTACTGAACAGAACATGCAACGCGCGATTGCACGTTAAGCGGTTTATAATGGGTTTCTATGGGTGTTGTTCATAATCTGATCTAATGTTTGCCTCTATAACGTTTATTAATAGGGTAGGCCTATATTATTGTGTACTAAATTTGGTGCTTCAATATCACTCTCATTAAGCGTCTTAAATGCGGAAAGAACGCCTGATTATGCTGCCGTTGTCTGTTTTAGCAGAATACTGCCATCTAGTGGTAGCAGGTTTTCTCAGACAGCTGTGTGTGGATCGTGCAAGGCGAAACCCGCGAAATGAAAGTCTCAAAATCCAAATGAATCAAAATAGGATCGACTCAGAAACGAGTCAATGAATGCACGCGTGTCACCTGATCCACACATGCACATCTTCTGTGTTGTATGTGCAAATTATGATACACTAATACAAAGGAAAACATTTGTATTCACAAAAATGTCTCTATTTGTACAAATTGCTTCACATTCATTCAATTTTGAATTTTGCACACGCAAGTTGAAAGGCATGGATAAAACATTTCTGCAACATGTATCAAGTTCATTGATAAGTGCGCTTGTACGTGTTAATCATTTTGATACTATAATCATCCCATATGAATGAGCTCTTTGCCAGACTAACTTTCAGAGCAAATCTAAATTTGCCGGAAGTTGTCTGGGTTTTCCCAGGCTAGGTGAGCAGCACTGACGAGCACGAACTCAGTGAGTCGGTGGGAGGGTATCCGTTGATAGTGGGGAGGGGCATGAGAGTTGTAAACATTCAAAATTTTGCCTAAATCCACTCAATCTGCCAGACTTGCCGACTGGAGCTTTAATAAAACAAGTTATAAATGTAATTTGTTTTGTCATATGAGTTATTCATGAATACACGTGAACATTTCAATTGTCAGTCAAGCAATGAATTAATGCATACATTAAATAATTATATTATACTGACAACAATCGAAACATGAATAAATGAGTAAAAGAACAAATAAAAGTAACCATCAAGTCAAGTCAAGTCACCTTTATTTATATAGCGCTTTTTACAATACAAATTGTTTCAAAGCAGCTTTACAGAGATAACAGGAAAACAATGTTGTAATAGTATTGTTCAATTGAAAATTAAATGTCCCCAACTAAGCAAGCCAAAAGGCGAAGGCAACAGTGGCAAGGAACCAAAACTCCATCAGGTGACAGAATGGAGAAAAAAACCTTGGGAGAACCCAGGCTCAGTCGGGGGCCAGTCCTCCTTTGGCCAACGAATGAACAGTGTATGATTATAAGTTAGGCAGTATAATGTCAGGAGTCAGATGGGATCAGAACTTTCACGATATTATCCAGTTCATCTGGTTGGGTAGGGTCATCCGGCCGGTGAGGGGATGAGTGTGGTGAGGTGTCCATGGGCCTTCACAGCCCTGATAATGCGTGTCGACGTGTCCATGTGATGGTCCTTCATCAGATCTGGATATGCCCTGGATCCGGCGGTCTGCGGTAAACCTCGGGATAAACAGAGAGACTAATATTAGCGTAGACGCCATCCTTCTTATGATGTACAAAGTACATCAGGAATTATGGGAAGTGTTCCCGGTTCCGGCTGATCTAATCTATGCAGCCTAACATTGAATTATAGAAATCTATAATGTGTTATGTGTATGCTAAGCCAAAGAGATGTGTTTTTAGTCTAGATTTAAACTGACAGACTGTATCTGCTTCCCGGACCGTGTTAGGAAGATTGTTCCAAAGTTTTGGTGCTAAATAGGAAAAGGATCTACCGCCAGCAGTCGATTTTGATATTCTAGGTATTATCAACTGGCCAGAATTTTGAGATCGCAATAGACGTGAAGGACTATAATGCGTTAAGAGTTCGCTCAAGTACTGGGGAGCTAAACCATTTAGTGCTTTGTAAGTAATCAGCAATATTTTAAAATTTATACGATGTTTAATAGGCAGCCAATGCAGTGTTGACAGAACCGGGCTAATATGGTCATACTTCCTGGTTCTGGTAAGAACTCTAGCGGCTGCATTTTGAACTAGCTGTAGTTTGTTTAATAAGCGTGCAGGGCAACCACCCAGTAGAGCATTACAATAATCTAGCCTTGAGGTCATGAACGCATGAACTAATTGTTCCGCATTTGTCAGTGAGAGCATATGACGTAATTTAGATATATTTTTAAGATGGAAAAATGCGGTTTTACAGATACTAGACACGTGACTTTCAAATGAAAGATTAGTATCAAAGAGCACACCCAGGTTCCTAACTAACGTCGAAGACTTAACAGAGCAGCCATCAAGTGTTAGACAGTATTCTAGGTTATTAGGTGAGGAAGTTTTTTGTCCAATGATTAGAATCTCTGTTTTTTCAGAATTTAGTAATAGGAAATTACTGGTCATCCAATTTTTTATATCAGCTATGCATTCCGTTAATTTTGTGAATTGGTAAGTTTCGTTAGGTTTTGAAGAAATATACAGCTGAGTATCATCAGCATAACAGTGAAAGCTAATTCCATATTTCCTAATTATATCTCCTAATGGTAGCATGTACAGAGTGAAGAGCAGCGGTCCTAGTACTGAGCCTTGTGGTACGCCATACTGAACTTGTGATCGATAAGACATCTCTTCATTTACTGCTACAAACTGATATCGGTCAGATAAGTATGATTTAAACCATGCTAGTGCAATTCCGCTAATGCCAACATAGTTTTCTAGTCTATTTAAAAGAATGTTGTGGTCGATAGTATCAAATGCAGCACTAAGATCAAGTAACACTAATAGAGAGATACAACCACGATCGGATGATAGGAGCAAATCATTTGTGACTTTAATGAGAGCAGTCTCAGTACTCAGTACCATCACATCACACAATACACAAATGCATAATACAATTCAACAACACATGAAACAAATCTTTTTTCAAACAAGCATGTATTTACAGGCGCTGAACCCCACATACTGCCATCTCAACACAGCGGTTCCCATTCTGCGGCTTTATTCTGATGAATTCACCAGAGGTGACCGTGCCTTCGTGCCGGAGCTTGTTGCTGCGCTGCGCTTCACAATCTGAGGCGATAAGGGCAGATGGAGAGATGGAGCGTCTCATCCATGGCACCGTTTCCAGGATTCAGCTCTGGGCTCCTCATCCTCAGTGCTCACACCAGTCTGAATAAAAACATGTTTAGTTACTTTATAGATTTGTTTATTTACCTTATTTGCAGCACATTTGTCTAATGTCAACAGGGTTGACAACAGGGAATTAACGTTATCCTATAATAATGCCACACATACATCACAGATGTCTTTTTCATGTTGTGATGTGCTCATCTGCAATATGCCAATACTTACAATATTTTCCTTTCAGATGTAAATAGACATTTTAAATAAGCGTGTTTAACCCTTGTAATCTGTTCGAATTCTATGCACACCCCGTCTGGTCCGGGTCAAATTGACCCTAATTGGATTCAATACAATTCCTCGAAAATCACACTATGAAAAACAGCAAAGATTTAGATACAAACTGTAAACTTTTAATATCAACATTTGTCAAACATTACAAAACAATATATCTGAAAATATGATTCATGAAAAAAAAATTTTTAACCATTTTTTAAAAGAGTTTTATTTTGACAAATTTTATAAATAAACAGTATACTTTTTTGCATATATTTTACATTTAATTTTTTTTTTTTTTACATTTTATGCTTTGAACATCACAACTGAACAATTAAATTTAGATGTATAATGAAAATGTTTAATTTTCCTAAGTTAACTTTCCCTAGTTTCCTAAGACCTAGTTTCCCTATAGTTTCCCTAGATTCATTCATTTTCTGTATCTTCAACAACTTTTTTCTCAATCTCTGAAGCATCCTCTAACTCTGAAACATCTTCATCTGTATCAGTATCACAATCAAAAACCTGTGAAATTACTTATTTTACTGTCAAACTTTGGGAGCTAACTTTTTCTGCTTTCTATGTCGAAGTCTCGTGCCACACTGAGCAAAATTGTGGGAAAGCTCATTATTCACTCACAGGGGAGTGAGAAACCAAACATAACAAAAACTTACATATAATAAATGTTTTTTATTAATTGTTGGGCTCTGTAATGCTGCATTTGAAATCCTACATAAAAGTTTTGGTTAAAAGCTAGGTATTTCAGATGAATATAGAAATGAGAGCTTATTTTACTATCTGTGTCTGACAAAGATTTTCATCTGTAATGTGCAAAAAAAATTGATAAATAATTAAACACTGTTATTTTAGCTTTTTCAAGTGTGTTTCGTTAGGGTTAGAGCACTTTTAGATACACTTGCACGTTAGAACTGGAGTTGAAGTGCCCTGACATACAGTTTCTGTACAGTTGCTTTTGAATGGCCGCCTATGGGGGTCAAATTGACCCGCGAACAGCACGAACGTAATATTTATTTTGTTTGTATATGTCAAAACACAGCAGCATGTTCAAACTTTGCATGCATGTTCATGATGATAGATAAAAAAAAAGCACAAAATATCAAGAAAAAAAACAAAGGTTTAATATTATTTTAGGTAGCTTGAAAAAATAAATTATAGCTAATTTTTACCATCTGTGGCTGACAAAATATTTTTCTGTATTGAAATAAGTGTGGAAAAGCTAATTTTTTAGCTTCATAAGGTTGTAAAAAAACAAAATAACAAAATATAACCAAGAAATTTTATTATTTTGGGTCGGTACAGTTGCTTTAGAGCTTTAAAATATGTGGGTCAAATTGACCCGGAACATCACGAACGTAACAGTAATTTTGTTTGTATATGTCAAAACACATGTATTGAAACTTGTTGAAACTTTGCATGCATGTTCATCACGATAAATGAGAAAAAGTCACAAAATATCAAGAAAAAAAACAAATGTTAACCTGTATTTCCAACAACTAGAAAATGTAAATGGGTCAAATTGACCCGGAACATAACACAAGGGTTAAGATGTATATGGTTATGTAAATCAACTTTAGAGACTTAACGTTACGTGTGCTTAGAGCTCCCCTGTTAGCTAGCTATACAAAACATGGTTTTACAGCAAAATCACAACTATACTATACTGTCTAACTACTTTACACGTTCAACAGTTAAAACGTTTACTCTATAGTAGTTTAACACATAAGGAACCGTGTTTACTCACATTTGAATATGTGATGTTTGATAATGACGTATCTGTCACGGTTGATCAATTCACCGTCTCTCTCTCTCTCGTCCTGCGTGCTGTTGCGTGTGTGTGGGTGTGGCCGCTGATTATCTCTGATTAGCGGCGCCAGCTGGTTCCACTTGTTTGTCCCTTTATATGTCAGTAACTGCTGTCTCATGTTGTCAGATCGTTGTATGGTTTCCCTGGCGTGTTCCTGTTCCCGTGTCTGTCTCCCTGGATAGTGGATTACCCTGTGTCTCTCTTCGTGTCGGTTGTCATTGGATTCCTTCACCTTCACTGGACCACAGAGCACGGTTTGGGACTACCACTGGATCACAGAGCACCATCACCTGCTGCCCACCGAGGTCCCTGCGTCACCTGTCATCCAGCGCTGGTGTCCGTCCGACCACTCCTCTGTGTTGCATTCTGTGTGTGTGTGTATACTTCCCTGACCTGAGTAATAAATAGCGTCTTTGCAATTGCATCCTGCCTTTGTCGTTCCGTAACAGAACGATCTGACCTACGATGGATGCAGCAAACCTACAAGCTGGGACGATTTTGCCGCCATGAGCGTCTCGAGAATGGATCAACAGCAAGAGTCGATCGCCAACACAGGTCGGGCGGTCCAAACGCTTGTGACGCAGGTGTCCGAGCTCACCCAACAGCTTCAACAACTAAGAGTTCCCACTGCGCCGCCCACACCGCCCGTTCAACCCATTCCACCACAGCCGCACCATCAACGAGAGCCACGACTTCCCACACCAGAAGGATACGCAGGTGAACCTGAATATTGCAGAGCATTCCTGACTCGTTGTTCCATGCACTTTGCCTTACAGCCCCAGACGTTCAGTCAAGAACAATCGAAGGTGGCGTTTGTTATCACTCTGCTCTCTGGCAAAGCGGCTCTTTGGGGAACGGCGGTGTGGGAGAATCAAGACCCATGCTGCGCCTCGTTCCAGGCACTCTCCAAGGAGATGAAGAGGGTTTTCGATCGCGCGGTTGCGGGTAGGGAGGCGGCCAGACTACTCGCTGATCTCCGCCAAGGTAACGGCTCGGTGTCGGAATATTCTATCCAGTTCCGCACCCTGGCTGCAGAGTGCCGTTGGAACGAGGAGGCGCAGTGGGACCGTTTCCTGCATGGGTTGGCTGACCGTGTCCAACGGGAGATTTATATGCTGGACCTCCCATCTACACTAAATGGACTCATTGAACTGGCATTGAGAGTGGATGCCCGCCTGAGTAGAATGGGTCGCTTTCAACAGAACCCACAATTTCGTGGCGCGGAGGGTTCGCGCGCTGAGTACTTGGACACGGTCAGCCCCGTCTCCGATCCCGAGCCCATGCAGGTGGGTAGAGCTCGGCTTTCCCGGGAGGAGAGAGAGCGGCGGAGATCCCATGGACTGTGTTTATACTGCGGGAAGATGGGGCACTTTATTCACTCGTGTCCAGTAAAAGATCAAGCCCGGTATTAACAAATGAGGCTACTATCTGGTGGGATCTCCGCCAAGAAGACCTCATCACCATCATCATCTACTCTCCTCCCGGTAAGACTTAGGTGGGCAACCCACACGCACGACACCAAGGCTTTACTGGACTCGGGGGCAGAAGGTAATTTTATGGACTCTGGACTGGCACTACGTCTTCACATTCCTGTTTCTACTCTCACCCACAAGATCGCCGTCAATGCCCTGAATGGACAGCAACTTCCTAACATTTCACATGCCACTGAACCCATCACTCTCACTACATCTGGCAATCACACTGAGACAATAACATTCCTCCTCATGGACTCTCCACTCACACCCATTGTACTTGGTCACCCGTGGCTTACACAACACAATCCCAGAGTCGATTGGGGTCACAACTCTGTGTCTATGTGGAGTAATATGTGTCATGAGTCATGTCTAGTGTCTGCGTGTTCGTCTGTACCAGTCTCTGTGTTCCAGGAGGAGGTGGTGAATTTGTCAAACGTGCCCGAGGAGTACCAGGACCTGAGGGAAGTGTTCAGTAAGTCTCGTGCTGCTTCTCTTCCTCCGCATCGTCCCTATGACTGTGCCATAGACTTAGTGTCAGGTAAGTCTCCGCCTAAAGGCAAGTTATATTCACTTTCTGTTCCAGAGAGGGAGGCTATGGAGAAATATATTTCTGATTCTCTAGCATCCAGGTTCATTCGCCCTTCCTCATCTCCTGCGGGGGCGGGGTTCTTTTTTGTGGGGAAGAAGGATGGATCTCTGCGACCGTGTATTGATTACCGGGGGTTGAACAACATCACGGTAAAGAATACTTATCCTTTGCCGTTGATGTCTTCAGCCTTCGAGCGGTTACAGGGAGCATCCATCTTCACAAAACTGGATTTACGTAACGCTTATCATTTGGTTCGCATAAGGAAGGGCGATGAATGGAAGACCGCGTTCAATACCCCTAGGGGGCACTTTGAATACTTGGTCATGCCGTTCGGGCTGTCCAACGCGGTCTTCCAGGCACTCGTCAATGACGTGTTGAGAGACATGGTCGATCAGTTCATATATGTTTACCTGGATGACATATTGATTTTTCATCTTCTCTCCAGGAACACGTTCAGCACGTCAGACGAGTGCTTCAGAGGTTGTTAGAGAATGGGCTTTTTGTCAAGGCGGAGAAATGCGTTTTTCATGCACAGTCTGTTCCTTTTCTAGGGTACATCGTCTCGTCGAGGGAATGTGTATGGATCCTGACAAGGTTAAGGCTGTGATTGATTGGCCAAGTCCAGATTCCCGTAAGGCCCTACAGAGGTTCCTGGGGTTCGCCAATTTTTATCGGCGTTTTATTCGCAACTTCAGCCAACTAGCCGCACCTCTGACTGCCTTGACCTCCCCAGAACGACGTTCAGGTGGTCCGATACAGCCGAGGCTGTATTCGCTAAACTTAAGAGCCGGTTTGTTTCGGCACCAATCCTCGTTGCCCCTGATCCTTCACGTCAGTTTGTGGTGGAGGTCGACGCGTCAGAGGTGGGGGTAGGAGCAGTTCTTTCCCAACGTTCTCCCACAGACGACAAGATGCACCCCTGCGCGTTTTTGTCCCATCGTTTATCACCTGCCGAGAGTAACTACGACATTGGTAACAGAGAGTTGTTGGCAGTCAAGTTAGCACTGGAGGAATGGCGTCACTGGTTAGAAGGGTCAGGGGTACCTTTTATCGTATGGACCCAGGGGCGCCGTATAGGGGGGAAAAGTTAGGACAATTCCAAGGGCCCCTGACTGACAGGGGGCCCAGCAAATAGGTAAAAACTTTTTTTTTTTTAAATTATATATAAAACATCATCATTGAGTATATTTCAAATAATAATAAATTGAATTATGTCTTTGATTTGACTTATTTTGGCAATAAAGTTAAATATCCCATTGACTAAAAAGTAAATATCCATATTGACCGACCACCCCCATGTATCTGCATGAAATGGTTTGGTCCTGCCTAAGCACGCGCATCGGTGACGGTGTTTAGCAGACAGTCAATCGCAAGGCGCGAAGGCGCCGGCGTGCTACAAATACAAAGAGACCATAATGTCGAATAGTAAGATAAAATCTGGTTTCCAGAAAAGGAAAGAGAGAGAGGAAAGGCTGTCGTTCTGTATACCAGTTTTTCACAAAGAAAGGTGGGTAGCCTTTAGTCTGTGAGTGGTAACCTGTTGTCCATAGTGAAATAAGCTAGCTAGCTGCAGGCTAGTGTTAGCCTACATTTCATCAACATTTAATAAGTGCAGGGAAACGTTTAGCAATATATTCATATTGAATCATCCATGCCCCTTTTAGCAGACTTAACAACAACAACAGATGTGTCAGCAGCACCCCAGTCTCCCCATACTAACTGCACCCCTCCCTGTCCCAGTGAAGAAGGTGAGCAACATTGTGTTAATGACTTAGCATCCTTCCAGGGAGTCTGTGTGGGGTTCTCTGTCTCTCTTGCTCTTTTTTACCATACATTTTTTTTTGACATCAACAAAAAATATTTTTGCCCATTATGACAATTCATTTAGACTGAATTTTGGCCGTAAATGACATCTATACAGACTTTATTATTTTCCATCATGAAGGGCAAACACACACAACACACACACACACACACACACACACACACACACACACACACACACACACACACACACACACACACACAACACACACCACACACACACACACACACACACACAGTATCTAATGTATTTGTGTCAATGTTCTGTAGTGTTCGTGTTATTTATTGGTGTCTGGCAAAAAAAATATTGAAATGCATACTGTATGCAGACTTGCATTTATAAATCACCAGCAGTAAATATTGTGCTAGTACTAGTATTGAACTACAAGAAGCAAGACAGTTGCAAGCCTTTGATTAGAGTTATGTAAAGCTTTTGATGGGACAGGTCCTAGAGATGTGGTGACAACAGCTGCGTAGAGGGGGCCCAATGTGATTTTTTTGTCATGGGGCCCAAAATTCGTGGCGGCGCCCCTGTATGGACCGATCACAAGAATCTAGAGTATATTAGAACCGCCAAAAGACTCAACTCTAGGCAGGCTCGGTGGGCACTTTTTTTCGGACGTTTTGACTTTTCTCTTTCGTACCGCCCGGGTTCCAAACACATCAAACCCAATTCTTTATCTCGTATTTTTGACCAATCCGAACGCCCGTCTACTCCCGAGTGTATTTTACCCGAGACTTTAGTCTTCTCCACTAGGGGTGCAACGGATCAAAAAACTCACGGTTCGGATTGTTTCTCGGATCAGAGTCACGGATCGGATCATTTTTCGGATCAGCAAAAAAAAAAAAAAAAAAAGACAAATAAACATAGGTTTTGTCTTTTTGTTAATTAACACTTTGATGATGAATGGTTAAATTAAAATATATAAAATCAACTTAAAGTGCACAAGGCATAATTGTAGGAGCCTAATTTTGCTTTTGTTCAGTGACAATTATTGCATATGTGTTGCATTTCAGTATTTGAATATTTGTGTTTTGATTGTAACTTTCTTTCTTTAAAAATATAAATATAAATATGCTCTATATTTACTTTGAAATATGTTATGTAAAAATTGTGCACTGGCCCTTTAAGAATTTCGACTGTAAGTGAGGGGATTGGTTGTGCGTCCTTTATAGGAAATAGAGTGGAATCGCACAGTTTTCTTTACCGCATCCGTGATATTTAGGATTTAAGATTATATTTTGTTTCTTTTCTTTTCTTTTTCTTTTTTGATTTACTAACGAGTTTGGATTAAAAGGAAGAATTTACATGAAGAAAACGGTGCATGTGAATTGTTTTTTATTGGACACGGAGCGAGTTGACTGGAATTCTTGCGATGCGCACTCACAATAATAATATTACATCTTCTGATTCTAAGCTAGGGCACATCATCAGTGATGTTCCTGATCTCATTGGGTGTTTCGGGTCTTTCGAAACATCAGACACCCTCCTTCAGGCGACCCAGCTGAGGTTGATCAGGCCTCAGCTTGTGCCCTAGCAGGATGTAACTGCCAGAGAAGTCAGTTAATTATTTCATGTTTATTTAATCATTTTGTTAAAGACTCTTAATTTGAAACTGCACTGTAAAGAGTTGTTTGAGTGGAGACTTTTATTATGAAAAGCTCAGAGTGACTCAGGAAGAAAACGTTTTACACCGCATGGCCAGTTGAAGCTGTATTCCACATTTCTAAAGAGTATTTAAGTTAATTTACTCATCTGAAGTTACAGAAGATATCACACGATGCAAGATTAAGTTCTCCTTTGGTAATAAGCAGCCAATGAAGTAAGTTTGTCATTTATATTGTATGTGATTAATGTGGATTGTGTTGCTGTGTGGAAAAGAGTGATATCTATACAAAGACTATAGACTATTCACTATTATATTTGCTGTTAAAGTGAATTTTACTCTGTTTGGAAAGTTTACAAAGACAATATTTATTTGATTTATTTGTCTTTTTATATTCTTTATTGTAACTTTATTTTTGTATATTTAGTTCTCACGGCATCTTGAGTTGGATGGTTATCCTCATGGTGAACCAGTCAATAAATCGCCTGTCATCAGAGAATCCTTGTGCTCGTGAAATTACTGGGGGGAGCTACACAGGATTTAACCACGGATCTGCTCTTTTGATCCAGAGCCACCTCGAAGCCTCTGTGGTATTGCTAATAGCCTTTCTTCTTCTCTCGCCTGTGATGCCGAGAGCAGTGTAGGCTCCGTAGAGGGACTTCGCAGCAAAGCCTCTGCACCCCACCTCCACAGGTAAGCACCTTGCCTTCCAGCCTTGGTTGTGGCAGTCGCTGACGAGGCCATCATATTTCTCCCTCTTCCTCTCAAAGGCTTCCTCCATTCGGTCTTCCCACGGCACAGTGAGCTCCAACATGACCAGGTTCTTTGTTGCTTCTGATATCACGACAATGTCAGGTCTCAGGGTGGTCTCGACGACATGCTGGGGGAACTTAAGTTGTTTGCCCAAGTCCACTTTCAGTTGCCAATCCTGTGCCGTGCTCAGAATCCCTGCTGTTGTCCTGAAAGATTTTCCTGGCTTCTCTCCGGCCCTGATGAAGCTGATGGTTTGTTTGCAGGGCTTTGACCTCCGGCAGCTGCTGATAGTAACCTGGATGCTCTCTGCAATTGTTTCGAGCACCTGGTCATGCCGCCAGCGATATCGGCCTTCCCCCAGAGCTCTTGGGCAGCAGCTCATGATGTGCTCAAGGGTTCCCTTTCTCTGGCACAGGGCACATCCTGGTGTATCGACCAGCCCCCAGGTGTGCAGGTTGGACGGGCTGGGGAGGACGTCATAGACTGCCTGGACCAGGAACTTGATGCGGTGTGGCTCTGCCCGCCAAAGGTCAGTCCACGTGATCTTCCTCTCCACAGCTTGTTTCCCATCTAATCCAGGCACCCTGACGTGCCATTCCCACTGCTTTGCTGGACCTCTCCTCCTCCACTGCCGCCCTCACCTCACTTTGAACTAGCTCTACCTCTCCTTCCCCCGAGCCTTGTCAAACCGGGGCACTTGAAAGGTTCCTAGCCCAGCCCTTCCTCTGGCCACTGCTCCCCCTAGGACACCATGGAGCAGCCGTGACTCTGCCTGGTCTACTGCCACCTCTGCCCTCCATTTCCTGCCCGTCTTGACCACTACACCTGCCCCAGAGACTTTGGGGTCCCTAGACTCACGGAGCTGCAGCACCTCTCTTGCACGCAAGACCTTGAACTCCTCTTCGATGGATTTTAGTGGGAGCTGCAGCTTGCAGGTGTTTCCATAAAGGGCGATACTGCTTAAGCTCCTCGGGAATCCCAGCCATCTTCTTAGGTAGCGACTGACTCTCCTTTCTAATTCTGAGATGGTGGAGATCGGAAACTCGTACAGAAGCAGAGGCCACAGTATTCTTGGCAGAATCCCATGTTGGTACACCAATGCCTTAAATTTTCCAGGGAGCCCAGTTTTATCGACATTCTTCAGCCACCTCTCCAGCTCCTCGCAGGTGTTTTTGATGGATGTTGCATCTCTGAGGCTGCTGTCGAAGATCTTTCCCAGGCTTTTTACTGGTTTTTCAGACAGGGTCGGGATTTGAGTTCCTGAGATGATAAAACGAAACTTCTCCACCATCCTGCCCTTCTTTAGCACTAAAGATCTGGACTTGGTTGGCTTGAATGACATCCTGGCCCATTCAATCACACTCCAGGCACTGACTCCGTTGTCACTGTGAGGTCATCCATGAAGGCACGGATTGGTGGTTGCCGCATTCCAGTCTTGGATTTGGGCCCTCTGCACTCCGGTTCAGCAGATTTTACCAACATGTTCATTGCCAGAGTGAACAGGATCACTGAAATGGTGCAGCCTGTGATGATTCCCACCTCCAGCCTGTGATACTCTGATGTTGTTGACCCAGATGAGACTCTCAGCTTGAAATCTCTATAGTAATCCTGGATAAGGTCTCTCACTATGGCAGGAACATGGTGCCTCTCCAGAGCCTCCTGTACCAGTTTGTGGGGCATAGAGCCATAGGCGTTGGCCAGGTCTAACCACAGCACCACCAGATCACCCCTATTCTCCTTTGCTTCTCTGAAGAGCTGTGTAACCACGCCTGTGTGCTCTAGGCAGCCTGGAACACCTGGTATGCCGCCTTTCTGCACAGAGGTGTCAATGTATCCATTTTTGAGGAAGAACTCTGTCAACCGCTTCGCAACTATGCTGAAGAAGATCTTTCCTTCAACGCTTAAAAGCGAGATGATTCTGAACTGGCTGATGGTCTTGGAGTCTTCTTCTTTTGGGATCCACACTCCATCTGCACACCGCCACTGTTTTGGAGTTTTCCCTTTCCTCCAGATGACTTTTAGGATTCTCCACAGCCGATGTAGCAGCTTGGGGCAGTACTTTTACACCTTATACGATGTTCCACTTGGTCCTGGTGCCGACCTAGACCTTGCCTTCCTTACTACTTCCTGTACTTCTTTCAGGAGTGGCTCCCTCAGGTCAAATGCCTCTACAGGCTCTGGTGGTGTTATCAAGGCATCGCACTGCCCCAACTCTTGTTCTCTGGAGGGGTCACTAAATGTAACTGCAAGGTGTTGGTCAATTTCACCCTTGGATGAGACTAGGCGTCCGCCTTTCTTCTGCCCGAGGAGCTGTTTGGTGAACTCGAATGGGTTTCTAATGAAGGCTGCTCTCCTCCTAGCCCTCTCCCTTCACCGCCTCCTGTGCTGTTCGGCTCTGCGCAGGGTAACAAGCTTCTTCCTTAAGATGCTGCGCAGCTCTGTCAGTGGCCCACGCTCCTCCTCACCAGCTTCCTTGTACTGCTTTTTTAGGGTTTTCAGCTCTATTCTGATGTTATGAATTTTGACTGCCCTCTGGTTTTTGGTCTACGGCTTTATTGCTCCTCACCTCCTCCACACCAAACCTCTCAACCGCCATGCTCACTATGATGGTCGTTATAGTTTGCAGCCTCCTCTCCACATCACCTTTGGCCATTACTTCCAGCACCTTATCCACATCCTCATCAAACTTCTGCCACTCGGCTGTTTTGCATGCTTGAGGCCACCTGATCCTCCTCTTCTCGGGCTGCATGACTGGGGGGACAGTTTGTACCACATGGAGGCTCTGAGCTCTATGGGGTGCTTCCAGGCCCTGCTCCTCCTCTGACTCACCAGGCAGTATGCCTGTGCATTGTGGTACTTGCCGTGGCTCCAGACATTTCATCCGTGACTGATGAATCTTCAAGCCTCTTGCATTTTTACAACTCTTTCCACACTGACAAACCACGCTCGTAGTCGTTTTTCCTTTGCTGTTGGTCGATAACCTTAGGTCCGTCTGACTGGGGATCTCTTTCTCCCCCCCTCTCGGGCTCCCCTGGGGGTATTGTTCATTTAATTTTTCCGTAGCTAGTTTTGGGTTCCTCTTCACAGAGGCTGCGGCTTGGGGTGCTAGCTTGTACCGCCCGGTTGCCGTCTTCCCGGGCTGCCATCTGTCTCTCCAGATGTCACCAACCTATTCTTGGTTGTCAACCAGCCTGTTCCTGGTTGTCACTGATTTCATCAGATTGTCGCAAGGATAATGATGATCTTATGGAGAGGGTGAGAGAACAAGAAAGATATAGAATGAGATGGTGTCTTCGTATCAAAGGCATTGAAGATGAAGATATCAGATCACAGGTCATTCAGATTCTCAGCAAGTTTGCACCTGAGATGGAGGGAAAGATGGAAGAGGCTGTTGACGTTGTCCATAGGCTGGAAGAAGGATAGACAATAAAAACAGGAATGTCATCGTGTTGTTCACTCAAAGACGGGTGAAGGGTGAAATCTGGCGTCGAAGCAAAAATTCTCCTATTTGCAAGACGGAAGGAGTTCGTTTCGTGGAGATGCTTCCTCGAGAGGATTTGGAAGACAGACGAAAGCTTTGGCCTCAAATTGATCAAGCAAGGAGGGCAGGGAAGGTTGCGTTTTTTCGCGGTCCATATGGTTTCATGGACGATGGATCGACGTTGACAGGTGAAATTATACATTTCTAAATGTCAATCAGGTTACTTAGTTGGAAACTTTTCAATGGGACACTAGAGCTCTATTTGAAAGTCGCGGTTCATACAGTGACTGAGTGAGCTTATAAGATTTTTGGTTTTATAGTTCTCTGATTTTCGTTTTTTTTTTTTTTTTTTTTTTTTAGCATAATGATTAAGGACAAAATAATCTTCGGTTCTTTGAATATTAGGGGCTTAAAGGACATGGTTAAAAGGAAAGCAGTTTTTTATTTTGTAAAGGGCAGAAAGCTAATGTGTGTTTCTACAAGAGACTCATTCTTCGGACTCGGATGCATCTTTCTGGACTAATCAATGGGGGGAGAAGATTTTTTTCAGCCATGGGTCTAACCGTTCGAGAGGAGTGGCAATATGTTTCAACAAATGTCCTGGGGAAGTCATCGATCATAAAGCTGACGGAAGTGGGCACTGGTTGATGGTGGTACTGAAAATTGATGGTATTTTTTCATTCTAATTAATATTTATGGATTTAATAATTCAGCACAAAACCAGAAATTATTAGAAGATATTTCTAATATGATCTCTGAAACTAAAATGAGGTACCCATCTGATAATGTTTTAATAGGAGGGGACTGGAATTTGGTTCCTGACGAGTGGAAAGATAGATGGCCTCCCAGACTTAACAAGGGGCGTAGTGTTGATTTTTTGATGACAGAAAATAATTTGAGTGATGTTTGGCGATATTTAAATCCTGAGGTTGAATGCTTTTCATGGTTTAAACCAAATGGGGAGAGCAAATCCAGAATTGATTATTGTATGGTCAGTGACAACATTCTTAAATATGCTGTAAAATCTACAATTTCTAACGCTCCGTTACCGGATCATTGTTTCGATCTCGTTTTAGAACCCACAACTAAGCAATTTAGAAACAAAGGTTACTGGAAGTTCAATTCCTTCCTTTTACAAAATGAAGAATTTTGCAATAAAATTAAGGAGTTAATAAGAGATATAGAGATAAATGATTCTTTTGATTCTAATATAAGTAAATGGGAATTTCTAAAATTTAAAATTCGTGAATTTTCCATTGGTTTCTCTAAGAAACTAATAAAAGAAAAAAGAATATGAAAGGAATTTAATTTGTGAAATAAGTCAGTGTTGTAACAAACCTATTTTAAATGATTATGAAAATGATAAGGTGATGGAGCTGCAAAGTAAATTAGATAATTTGTATCTTGAGAGGGCACAGGGTGCTTATATAAGATCGCGCGCCAAGTGGATTGAGGAAGGTGAAAAGAACTCTTCATACTTCAGTAATTTAGAAAAAAAATAGACAGCTAAGGAACTCTGTCAGTAGTTTAATGATCCAAGGAGAGGAATGCAAAGATTTTAAAATAATTGAAAAAGAAGTGTTTCAGTTCTATTCTAAATTATATTCCTCAGATTTCTCTTCCTATGAGTCAGATCTTTTTTTTTGTTGCTCAAATTCAGAACAATATTCCACGTATTGAGGACTGTTTCAAAGTTTTATGTGATTCGGATCTTAAAATAGAAGAATTGGATTCAGTTGTTGAGAAGATGCCTTTAAACAAATCCCCAGGTACAGATGGGCTCACTAATAATTTTTAAAAAAAATTTGGGGAGATTGGAGAAATCTATTATTCTGTGCTCTAAAAGAAGGGAAAAAAAAGAGTTGATTGAAAGTATGAAGCAAGGTTTGATTACATTGATTCCAAAAGCTGGTAAAGATAAAAGAGTCTTAGACAATCTGAGGCCTATCACTTTGCTTAACATTGATTATAAAATCTTTTCTGGGGCTATTGCTGCTAGGCTGAAAAAGGGTATTTCTACGATAATTAGTGAGACACAATCAGGGTTTTTGGGAGGAAGGTCAATTCATAATAATATTAGATTGGTTCTAGATTTACTCGATTATAGTGAAATGGTTCAAGAGAGTGGGTTTCTTATTTTTTTAGATTTTTACAAAGCTTTTGATGCTGTTTAGCATCCTTTTATTTTGAAAACCTTACATAATTTTGGTTTTGGAGTAAAATTTATAAATTTAATTGAAATGTTATGTAACGGAATCAATAGCTCTGTAGCTCTAGGGCATGGAACCTGCTCAAGATTTCCAATTAAAAGAGGTATTCGTCAGGGATGTGGTAGCTCTCCATTATTATTTATAATGGTTGCAGAGTTATTATCGATATTGATTAAAAATAATGGTATTGAAGGTCTTGCAGTGTTGGATAGTCATATAATTATAAGTCAATTTGCTGACGATACAACATTGTTTCTAAAAAATGAAAATCAAATTCCACTAGCTTTACAGTCTATTAACCATTTTTCTAAAGCTTCGGGGTTACATTTAAACCTAAACAAATATGTAATGTTAACATTGCATGAGTTTCCTTTGCAGTCATTATATAATATACACATTAAAAGGGAAGTTAAATATTTGGGGATTATTATTTCTAAAGATAAAGATGTTATGGAGAATAAAAATGTGTTGAATAACATAGATAAATGTAAGTCCATACTAAATAGATGGCTGCAGAGGGATCTTACAATATTTGGGAGGGTTCTTTTATCTAAAATGGATAGTTTGTCCAGACTCATCTACCCAGCCTTCTCCTTGCCCATATAAACACGAATGATTAAATTAATAAATAAGGTGAATTTTTAATTTATTTGGAGAAATAAATGTCAGTACATAAGAAAGGATGACATGATTCAAAAATATGAAGATGGTGGAGTGAATGCGATCGATTTTGACATTATGAATGGTGTTTTGAAATTGAAATGGTTAAAATCCTTCATTCAAAATAGCCACTTCTTTTGGTTTATTGTCCCCAATGCTATCTTTAACAAACTGGGGGAATACATTTTTGTTATGTTGTGACTTTGAGTGTACCTCGTTACCAGTTAAACTTTCAGCCTTTCATCAGCAAGTGCTGCTCTATTGGAAACTATTGTTTAAACATAACTTCACGCCTCACAACACTCCAGTATGGAATAGTAGATAAAGTTTGGCAGAAAATCTGTTTATCTTAAGGAATGGAAATCTAAAGGGATTTGGGCTATTGCCCATTTCTTGGATGATAATGGAAATCTGTTACTGTATAGAGAGTTTTGTGAGAAATTCCAAGTACAGTGTAACGTTAATATTTTTAATAGAATGATTAGAGCCATACCAATTCCTTTAAGATTAATGGTTAAAGAACTCTCAAAGAATCTCCCCAGAATTGAGACAGCTCTCCTTAGAAGGTTATGATTTTTGTGATAAAAAATGTACAAATAAAGTTATTAGAAATAAAATTTTACAGGCTAATTACCCAAACCTAATTAGATGGCACTATGTGCTTAAAGATTTTGATACGGTTGAAATAAAAATAGTTAGGAAAAATTTTTCCCCTTCCTCCTAAAGCTAAGGAGGTAAACTTCAAAATTTTTAAACGAGATTTATCCTCGGGGTGGCAGTGGCTCAGTGGTTCATGTAGGTTGTCTACAAACTGAAAGGTTGGTGGTTCAATCCCCGGTTCCACCTGACCAAGTGTCGAGGTGTCCATGAGCAAGACACCTAACCCCAGCTGCTCCCGACGAGCTGGATGGCGCCCTGCATGGCTGACACCGCCGTCGGTGTATGAATGGGTGAATGAGAGGCAGATATCTAAAGCGCTTTGGTGGCCATTGGGTCTGTGAAAGCGCTATATAAATGCAGTCCATTTACCATTTACCATATCCTACTAATACATTTTTAAGATTGAAATTTAATTTTGAGGTGAATAATTGTGTTTTTTGTGAAAAAAAATATTGAGAATTTAGAGCATGTCTTCTTTGATTGTGATATGGTGCAACCCTTTTGGAGTGAGGTGCAGAGCTGGTTAAGGTCTAGGAGGGTTGCACTCCCACCTCTCACGGTGAAGTTGATTAGGTTTGGTGTTTGTCTGGATAACAAAGATTGTGATTTTGTTATTAATTTCTTGTTATGTTTTGGAAAGTTTTTCATACACAAATGCAGATGGTTTAAACTTTAATCACTGGATGAATGAGGTTAAACTCTTGTGCAAATCTTTAAAATGAGTTAAAAATCAGGAAGCCCTTAAATTGATTTCTTTTTTGGATATGTTTAAATTAATTTAAAAGTCCCTTTCTATTTATTTTTCATTTTATTTATTTTTGTATTGCTTTGTATTTAATTATTTGTTTGTTCTAGTCTGTTTTTTTTCTGTACTAGTGTTGCTCAACCTAAGGCTGAACAATTGAGGTTATTTTCAGAGATTTGTTAATGTACCTTGTTTGTTTGTGTTGTTGAAGAACAAAAAACAAAACAAAAAAAAAACCTTTTAGCCAAGAACAGTTAAAAAAAAAAAAAAAAAAAAACGGGCCGGAAGCAGTTAAGCCATCCGGGAACTTCTCCCCTACTCTTTTACAAAGAACGTATACTCTTTGTCTTTTATGAATACTGATGTTTCGATCCTACTGCTTCCTTCACGTACTAGTTTTCGCCTACTATATCTCAATCATATTGAAAGTAGGCATATTCGAGCGCACTTAAGTCCGAATCTCGCGATAATTAGTACGTAATCCAGGTAATTCTCGCCTACTCTTTTATGATTCGTACATACTTTTCGCTCGCCTACTCTTTTTCCCCTACTATATAGTAGGGAAGTATGCGATTCCGAACGCAGCCAGTGTCTTGCAAAAATAAGTCCTATATATATTGTTTTCCCCTGGCTTACCATGTTTCTCCTTACTCAAATAACATATATCTTGTAAAAGTAAAAAAAAGAAAAAAAAGAAAAAAATTGACAATGATTTGATTTTCACTCTTTTAATTTCGTTCCAGTTCTTGAACACTTAAAGTTTCTTGAACTTCACATATTTAAAAAAAAATGGATTCAAGGACCGGAATATAGGCCCTTCAAAGTGCTTGAACTAATTTTATTAGAACAGCATGATATATATTTTTTGTCAACTTGTATTATTTTAACTGTAAACTTTAAAGTTGTTTAAATAGTCATTTATATAATGCTCTCTCAATGTCATTTGGTCTAAAATAAAACATCTAAAACATACAATCATCAGCAGGACTCTGAGGTAGGCTAGATGTTGGAAACTCTTAACCTGCACAAGGTTGTACTGAGATTGCTGTTGTTTTCATTTACTTAGCACTTGACACGATTTAATCTTGACGAACTGTGTATCATTAGAACAATCAGAATAACAAATGGAAAGATCTATGGCATACATTAGAAATTGATAACCAGCAATTATTGTTATTAATGATAATAAAAATATTTGTTACCACATGAAGCACATTTTTAGATTAACTTTTTATTTTCCAGTGTGGTAAAGTAAGATTTCTGTAAAGCCAATGTTATTAGTAATTCCTTGGCATGTTCACATAGGCTAGACTAGAGTATCTACTGTAACACCAGTCAGTTTTATTCATCATCGATCCTAACAGCCACTTTCAGACTTATGCTTTTATTCAATATAATTCAAACACTCACAAACAATTGTACATATTCAAGACATAAAACACTCAAGGCTTTTAAGACCTTTTTAAAAACTGCAGAAATTAAATAAAAATAATACCATATTAGGAATTAGTGTTTATGGTAGCATCCTAAAACACCCTAGGGAAACGCCACTTTTCATATATTGAAAGATTTATTTACAATATATTTACACTGTAAAATGTAATTAGTTGAGGGTGTTACTTTGAAAACATGGAAAATCATTGCCTTAAATTAAATGTTTTACTCAAAGTATGGTGTCAGGACAATGATCAACGGTGTGCATTCAATTGTATTAGCTTTACCACTGATCAAAAATGTGTTTATATAATTTAATAGAATTTAAATATTGTATTATAAACACTGCGAAACTATAACAAAAGACAAAACGTTGTTGTTGTCATAAGATATTTTATTTAACCCTTGTGTGGTGTTCACATTTTTGTTATTCAGCCAGTGTTCGTGGGTCTGGTGGACCCGCTGCATTTTTGGGTTTTTAATTCAACATAATCAAACAATTTATGTTAAAATACTCAACAGATATTTACTTCATCCCAATTACAAGCAATATAAACAGCATATATGGTTAATATTTTTCCCTTTACCTTTGTTAGATCACATTTAAGAATTGCAAACTTGTGCGGGAACGGCAGGGGTAGAAACAAAATTTACTTTTGCACTCACACTCTCTCACACTTACACACAATCTCTCTCTCACATGCATGCACGCACACACTCACTCATGCACGCACTACACTACACTACACACACACACACACCACACTCACACTCACATCACACACACACACACTCACACACACTCACTTGGATATGTGGTTTATGGGGACTTTAACCATTAAGGTGTAATGGTTTTACAAATGTACAAACTGTATAATCTATCCCCCTACACTAACCCTACCCCTAAACCTACCAATCACAGAAAACTTTTGGCCCTTTTTTTTTTGTTACAGTGTGTGGTCATTGAAAATTTGTTCGGATATAGGTTCTTCACAGAAAATGAGCCAAGGCCAATGAGTCAGAGGTTGAAAAAATTATTAATTGTATAATTTTTCTTTTGATAAAAAATGAAAACGGGTCCTACAGACCCGAACACCATACAAGGGTTAAACTCATTGTGCACAAAACGTTTTGACCTTCTGTAATACTTCTGTAATAACAACGGTGGTGACATGTTTCATTCTGTTTGCATTCTGGGAGTGGGAGCTACCAAAGTTAAAAAACTCATCCATGGTTCCCAGTATGCATTGCAGCATGAAGAATGTCACCGCTGTTGAGATTCATATGCTGATTCCTGATGTCTGTGTGTGACTAAACATGGCAGTGGTTCACAATGTGTTTACAAAAATATCTGATTTCCGCAACGACATTTGATCTCTTGTTATATTTTTATGATCATGTCCAGCATTTCTCTAATATAAGACAATATAATTTTCAGTATATTTACACCTTATAGTGATAATAAATGTATGGAAAAATATTTTTGTTCCGTAAGACCGTGGTGATGTTCCTCAAAGTCATGACTGATTTTCCCAGCGCCACATATTCCACTGAGAATACTCATGTTCATGGAAAATATGCTTTTACAAAAAGTCTAAACAAACTTTAAAAAATAAAATGTTTTTTTTTGGTTTGAATCAACAGTTGTCATTATTTTGTCCACAAGATGGCGTCAGAGGCCCGCGCAGTTCATATTGATATAGTAGTTTAAGATTATGAAGCAGAGACGCATGCTTTTCAGTTGAAGCTACAGAACATATGTGGGATTAGTCATGTAAATAGTGCAATAACTATCATCAGTTTTTGTAGGTGTAATCAGTAGGTGTAATCAGGCCAGTATAGGTGGACTAAGATGTGGTGTATAACAGTCAGCCAGTCTTCCTGGTTGTCCCCATCTGATGACCGTCCTGCAGTAGTGTGGACTAGTTTTGGGGGCTACTCTTACCTGAAAAATTGCTGACTACTAAAAAGAAAAAGACAATACTGCCCAGGTCTAATGTGTGTGGAGTGGACATAATAGAGCACAATTCAATCGCAGGATTTTTAGGGGCTGAGCTAAAAAACTCTTCTGGTTGTGTCTATGGGATGGTCTATTTCAGGGGGTTTCGCCTCAACTGTTCCCAGACTGCACAATGGTGGGAACCCTGGGAGGGCAGCTCTGCAGTTGGTTGCTATTTTTAAACACTACATCCACAATCTGTCAAGGCCTGCTCCACAGAGACCTGCCACCAGCAGTCTCTTCAAGCCACGGAATTCAACCCGGGACAACTCTCCAGATGTGATGGAAAACATCTGGGCTGAGCTGCAGACAGGCAAAAGGGATCTTTCTCTCACTTGGTTTAAAAGAGGTGTCTATAGAAATTACATTTCTTAGGGGTTTTGACCTCTGATATTTGTGTAATGAGGTTTCTGATGGGTTAAATGGTTGAAAATCTATAGCCTAGTCTTACACTGTTACTACAACCAAATCACAAGTTGGAAATCCAGTCCCAGATAGAAATGATCCAGTGATGTTAGTCAGTTTGGCAGGATCTGGCACCTTTCAGAATTGCTTTGAGAATTCCTTGTAAACTGTAAACTGAATACCTGAGTTTGAATTGAGTTGTATTAGTTTTTCTCGATTACTTAAACACATTTCTTGAAATTATGCATATTTCATAATAGAAATGTTCTCAAAACTCTAAACACAAATCCATAATTTCTCACCCATTTCCCTAAACTTCCTATTTTCAGGTCAAAATCTTTCCACTCAAAGCTTTCCACTCAAAACCATGCAATCTTGCTGAAAAAAACAAACTTTGCCCACAGACATGACACACAAGCCCTCAAAAACACACTGAGTACAACATAGTCTTACACACTGTTGAAATAAATTCAAAACAATTCTACAAAAGACGTAAGTTATGTTGCTTGTGGTTTTCCCCCTCAAAAATATTTTCACATGATGAACACAACAAAAGACACAACAAATGTATACATTTGCACATTTAATCTTAATGTACTGCACAGTACAATTACACCAAACAACAACAGCAAAAATTATTTTGCCCCTAGCGCCCCAGGACATATGGGGCGCCGTTTGTAAAGCGGCTCACGCTGAAAATAACAGCAACATTTTGTCACATTTAGCTTCAAACTATGTTTAAAAAACTGGTATGAATTTTTGACGGTCACTTTTTAGCACATTTACAACAATATTTGTCAACTTAAAGATATTTTAAATAGTTAAATCTAAATATTAAATGTTACACCTAACTGTTAAATCTAAATGCTAAATCTAAATGTTAAATCTAAATCTAAATGTTCAATCTAAATCTAAATGTTAAATCTAAATAAATGTTAAATCTAAATATTAAATCTAAATCTAAATGTTGAATCTAAATGTTAAATCTAAATCTTAAATCTAAATGTTTCGGTTTAAACTAAATATTTCACTAATATGCAAATTCAAAATGCTGGTAACAGGAAGTGCCAAAATAAAAGCTTGAGGAGGTCAGCGTGAGCCGCTTTACAAACGGCGCCCCATAGGGACAGGCCAGAGACATCAACATTATCTATATTGTAACATTAACTCAACATTAGGCTATATTGGCCCTAGCCAAGCATCTGGGTAAAATCCTCTAGCATGCCTGATCCACCCCTGACACCCATCAAACTGAAATGTCTAGCAGGCTTCTTCCATTCCAAAAAAAAAAAAAAAACGATATAGAGAAAGAGAAGAGAAAAGAACATTTTCATATTAATGGATCAAGTGTTGCTGGATAAGACTAATGACTCAGTTGCTCGGGGGTTGAGTTAGGCAGGACATTCCACCAGCAGGGAACAGTCAAGGCTAAGTTCTGTGAAAGTGTTTTTTTTTTTTTTGTCTCTTTGAGATGGCACCACAAGGCAATATTCACATACAGAACGCAAGTTTCTGGATGAAACTTAAGTCTGGAGTAATGAGTTTAGGTAAGAGCCAGTGGTTGTTCTGTAGGCAAGCATCAGTGCCTTAAATTTGATGCGAGTGGCGATTGGCAACTAGTGCAATTTTGTGACGTGTGACGTGACGTGTGCTCTCTTCGGCTCATTAAAGACCACTCTTGCTGGAGGATTCGGGATCAGATGACAGTGCAAGCTGGAAGACCAGCCAGGGGAGCATTACAAAAGACCATTCTGGATAGAACAAGACCGTGGACAAGGAGCATGCTCCTTAGCATGCTCTGATAGGAGGGGCCTGATCCTCCTAATGTTGTTTAAGGCAAATCTGCAGGACCGGGCAGTTCTAGCAATGTGGTCTGTGAAGTTCAATTGATCATCAGTTGCAACTCCAAGGTTCCTGGCTGACCTTGATGGAGTTATGGATGATCAGTTGTGATGAAGTGTTGGTTGGCCGGGAACACAAGCAGCTCTGTCTTCGCAAGGTTTAGTTGAAGGTGGTGGTCCTTCATCCAGCAAGATAAATGTCTGGCAGGCAAGCTGAGATATGAGGATCCTCTGGTTGGAATGAGAGGTAGAGTTGTGTGTTTTCAGCATAATGGAAAAACCGTGTTTCTGAATGACAGATCCTAGTGACATGTAGATGGAGAAGAGAAGTGGTCCAAACACTGAGCCCTGAGGCACCCCAGTAACTAGATGTTGCGACTTAGACATCTTATCAGCTACAGTACATGTTGTAACAGCACAGAGTACAGCACTCAAAAGTTACAGTAGAGAGCAGTCTGAAGTACAGCTACCGGTTTTCCTCCCTGAAGGTTATGATCGGTAGCGACTCAAGTTTGGCTGTACTTGTTGCCCAGCCTCCCTAATATTCATACCATGGACCAGGACATGGTCAACTAGAGTGGCACGAATTTCATCTGAGACTTAAGTCAAGTCAAGTCACATTTATTTATATAGCGCTTTTTACAATACAGATTGTTTCAAAGCAGCTTTACAGAGATAACAGGAAAATAATGTTGTAATAATATTTGTAAATATAAAATGAAATGTCCCAAACTAAGCAAGCCAAAAGCCAATGGTAACAAAGTCGAAAAAGGCGACAGTGGCAAGGATCAAAAACTCCATCAGTGACAGAATGGAGAAAAAAACATTGGAAAAACCCAGGCTCAGTCGGGGACCAGTTCTCCTCTGGGCAATGAACGAACAGTGTATTCTTATGATTCAGGCAGCATTATAGGTCAGAAGTCAGATTGGATTGGAACAATCAGAATATTACCCAGTTCATCTGATTGAAGATCGGAGTCACGCCGGCTTGTCTTTTTGCCCTTCCCTGTCCTCCTCCTTCACTCCCAGTAGTGAGTTCTTCCTCATTCTTCCTCACATCTCTCTAGATCCATTGTTCCAAAATTGACTATTCCTACTATTTTATTCTATCTATTGAAGGTTCTGATTGGTGTGCAATTAGGTTTGACACTTAGTTTCCTCTTGGGTAATTGTGTGCTAACGGAGCTGAAGCTGTGCTGACTTGAGTGAACAATATTGAATGCTACTGCTTTCAAACAGCATGGTGTAGGCAATGAGAATGAAGGGATTTGTGTGTAGAGTTTTGCAGTGACAGTTCAACAAATCTAACTCATGTGTCAACAGGGGAATAGTGTTTATAGTGTTTAAATGATAAACGGTGTTCATGGTTTTGGAAATTTTGTTAAACACTATAACCAAGCTTTTGAAGTAGCTAATCGAGAAAATCAGTAAGATTAATAATAATAATAATGCAAAATTTGTATTAGAGAATGAAAAATGAAATTGGTATATAAAAAAGGAGAATTAAAGTTAAATGGCAATTAATTATGTAAATATTTTTGGGAGCCAACCTTCCATTTAAACTCATTTATTGAAATTAAATAAACAAATACTCAAACTCTTGCCCAACCCATATATAATATATTATATGGTTACTACGTTTAATACTGCTAGTAGGCCCGGGATGTAGTTGTTTTCTAATATAGATATTTTACATATATTTAAGCTAAATGGTATGAACAGCTGATAGGAGTGATTTATAAAGAAAATAGAAATGTTTAACACATCCAAAATTATGACTCAATCATCTAAGTTCACAATACTCAATTATCAAAACAAACCACACTGTCATTTATTTATTGCTTTAATTTACAAAAAAAAAAAAAAAAAAAAAAAAAGATTACTTGCCATTTATTACACTTAGTAGTTAATGTTTCAAAACAGTTTACATTTAGGCACACAAAAATGCATACAACAAATATTTTCCTCTTTCAGTTCAAACTTCTGACATGGAAGAGGAGGAAGCTACCCAGAGCTACTGCATGAAAGACAGCCACAATGCAGAACTTTACATCATAAAGTAATTCAGCTTCCACAATTGTCCTGTACTGAAGAGGAAGATAATCCCTTCCCCTAAACTCCATTAATGGTTTTACTGTAAAATGACAAAAACACATCAAAAAGTATAACTGAAGCAGAAGCAGAGTTAGTTACATCGGTGGGCCTTGTCTTCAGAAGTTTAGGAGAACAAAAAGTCCACTAAAACTGTGAGAAAATATCACATTAAATACAACTGAAAAAAAAGTATCATCCACAATCTTGGTAAACGGCATATACTGAAGGAGAGTGCACTGTTTGCTTTGCATCCAAAGAATGCACTAAAAAAAAAAAAAAACCAAAAAAAAAACCATGTGGGTCAGACCTTAAGAAAAAAACTCCATTTATTATCAGCAGATGTGATCAAGCCAAAAATAAAATGATGCAGCCCACGTTCCAGTGGCAAAAAAGTATATAGATTTTGCCAAGATACAGCTATAAGACAATACTATAATTAGCCTCCTTACATACAAGTTCTACTGCTCATGTAAATCCAGCTTTAAGTAAAGGGACACACTGAAGCGACTTAGAGAAGATCGTACCAGCCAGGGCTTTAGCGTTCCGGCTATTAGCGTTCTTCTATGAGGCCTTCTGAAACAAGCACTCACAAACGGTCTTAACCGGTCTAAGTAATCCCAGATGTGAGAACCAAGTCTTCCTGCTGCATGGAGGCTTTTCCACATATGCATAATTGTTGTCTAGTTTTTAGGGGAGATCTTTCGAGCATTGGAGATTCCATTATAAATGCAGGCTGTGGACGGTCTTTAGGCCCTGTGAAATCAAACGATGAACTGCATGAATATATACGAACAATGCAGGAATAATACACTGCATTAGTGACACGTTAAAATTGTGGGGAAGTGGTTTTCATGATAACACCCTAATTTAATGTATGAAAAGAATGAAGTAAGCATAGATAAACATGTTGATTTACATGTTAAAAAGCAGGATTCAAATGATATTGTTTGGCATTTATCATGAAAATGAATCATTATTTGGCTTATAAATAAGAAAGTGTCCACACTATAAAGTCTACAAGATCATTTCTTTCTCCTGGGGAGGATCAGCTAAATGGCACAAGATTTTAGATCGCAAAATGCCTTATCATTTGGCAAAAGTCAGATGAGTATTTTTCGAATAAATTACTGTTCAGCACTAGAGAAACAAAATGAGAATAGAACACATCAACCAACCAGTCAGTCTTTCCTGACCACCACCCCAGTGAAAAAGTGCAATCATACATTTTGTAGCTTTTCAGCCTCTTTCTATGAGCTCAGCAAAAACCTTTCAGCATCTCCATTTACATAGTTTCACCCAGAGTATGACAACTAAAATGAGTTGAGCAAAGCATGAGGTGAGATTCACCAAGCAAATCTTCAGCCAATGTCAGCCAGAAAGCAACTAGTTGTAATCATTTTAATTAAAGACTAATTCTTGTGAGTCCCAAGAATTAGGACGAGCGAACAACGGACTTCCACCCAACCATTAAAAACAGGGAAGCAGTAAAATCTTTAGAACTGCTGATTTGACTATAGAATCAGAAATGACAATGACAGGATCAGCATAATTGCACGATGATTATGGGATTGGGAGAGGGTGAAGAATCTCAGCGATGACTGAGCTGATCCCTCCTTATGGTGACGGAACCGACACTTCCAGAAGACGGTTGTTTTTACGCTTGCAGGCGACACCGTTGCCATTCTTTGGTGTACCATGGATGAATTTTACACACACTTTGTCCTGTTTAAACTGCACCAAGAACCTGAAAGAGAGAGAGTATCGTTCTTGTAGCATACGTTTTCTCTCTAAGGAAACAAGATGCACAGAAATGTTGGACACTTACTCATCTGAAATATCGATCTTGATCTGGTTCCTGTCAGCTGAAGCTGCACCGGTGCGATGAAGTTTGGTGATGATCTCAATCAGTCGGTCGCTGCTCAGCAGGAAGTCACCTTTGGCTGCAGACACAGCACCCTGAAGAGAGAGCATGGTCAATAGTGTTCCTGACTGCCTTGTGTGAGACGAGTCATTGTACGCCGTACCTCTTTGAGCTTAAGGGCGAAAAAGCCATCGTTCTGTGTGCTCACAGACACACTGCTCAGGTCTAGCAGGGGAACGCTGGCCTTCACCTGGCCTGTCTTCTGATCCGCAAGAACCAAACTCTTCTTGGTCAGGAGGAATATTCTTGGAGCTCCCTAAAAAGTAAAGTTTAGACAAAAAGGATGAAAATGAGCCCATGATAGCCCAATAATGGTACACATTTAAGTTGGTCTGTCAAACAAAATGATGTTGCAAGTCAGCAGGCTTGCTGATGTATCTGATGATTTTAGGAATAAATTATTTCATAGTGAAATTAAAAGGGGAAAATTTACCCAAATATTGAAGTCAGACAGTTGACGAGTTTTTAATATAGACATTTACAAACACAAAAAAACTCATTTTTACCTGTTGCATCTGCAGAAAGTGTCTGTTACACCTTTTTGTGTGTTTTTCATGTAGTCTTTGACTTTCAGTTTACACACCGTGGTTGTTTTCTCCATTAAATATAATGTCAAAGAACAAGTGATATTTAAAAAGTTTTCTAAAAAACATCCACCATACAGTATTCTACGATTCCTTTCCTTCGTCCAAAAGCAAAACATTAAAATTTTTCAATGATTGTGCAAATGTAGAAAAGTGATCCAACACATTCATTTTTCAAGATTACTTACAGGTTTTGCGAACGAAACAAACTACTCTATTCACTAGGCTCTCTGGATGCCTAGTACATTGCATGTACCATAACACCTTTTTACCATAATAACTGGAATTTGGCAAAAAAAGGTCCGTATGCCACAGACAGTAAAGTAAGTTTGACTGAAAAATGAAAGATAAGGCTTATCAGCACTGAGATTTGATTGATCAGTCCTGTTATAAGGTTAATTCTATTGGCACAGTGCTACTTGTACTCACCTTGCCATTGGCACGGTTGATTTTACTAACAACATCTGCAAGAAGAACTTTATCCTCTGCCAAGCTGTTTAGCTTCTGGTACTTTGGGTTTTTGGTTATCTCCACATAGTCTCCTCTGAAAGGCTGTCCCACACTGTAAAGCACATGACATCTGTTATTGCAATGAATTGCGACATTGCAGATATGGGTTTTCTGTAGGTAAATTACACAAAGGTGAACTGTTTTTTCCCCACCTGCTAGGATACAAGGCCTTCTTATCTTTGAAGAGTTCACTAGCTGCAAGCTTCTCCTCATAGGTAGCCTTCTTTTCTTCTGTGAACTGACTGCAGTATTTCTTACACTAATAGGAGGACACCATGAGGATAGATGGTTAGATTACAGGGGAAGTAGGGGTGCTACTTCCTGTTTACACAGGATTGTAAATGCAATGCAAAATTTTGTTCATTTACATTTATTCATTTTTAGCATTTAGTAATGTATTTGTCAAGTCACCTTTATTTATATAGTGCTTTTTACAATACAGATTGTTTCAAAGCAGCTTTACAGAGACAACAGGAAAATAATGTTGTAATAGTATTGTTAAATTTAAAATTAAATGTCCCCATTATTTGTAATAATTTATTGGGTTATAAAACAGTGTTATTTATATGCTGAATTATGTTTTTTTTTAAACGTACAATCGGAGTCTGACATCATATTTTGACCGTTGCAGTGTGCAAAAATGTGATGTGCAGTCAGTCTATGAGGTTTAAACAAAGTCCTTTTAGGCAAGTCATGCCACTCGGCCGCCATCTTGGCAACGCCTTCGGGCAGCTATTTGGGACTAACAAGACCAGGTTCCTACCTAAATGAATGAGCAGAGAGTCAGAACTGCACTTTCACTTGTCATCGGGACATAAAAACTGCACGCATAGAAACAGCAGTAAAATATGATAAAAATCGCTGAAAAAGTTTGATGACTTTGCCCTAAAATAAGGTTTAAAACGCCTTTTCCCCCACAGGGTTATACTTTTACAACGCATGCGCAAGGGTTCGCGGTTACACGGTTTGAAGCACACTCGCTCTAGATTCCGGGAGATTTTAACTAATTTGCGGGCATCAGGGAGCCACTATCAATATGCGGGAGACTTGGGATGTCTGATATTTACACAACGCACACATACACTGCATATTCATATTAAATCTGCCGCCTTTTCAAACAGTAACGCATTTTCCGCTATCGCAAACCTCAACTGTGCGCATGCGTCAGTGGAACCAAACGATAGGCTTAAATGTTTCCCGGCTTGACTGTTAAAAGCAGACGATTGGCTTTCCAGCGGGAGGGGCGGGACATGTGCATACAACCGCCATCTTTGGCGTTACGGGTTTTCCCTATATAATTCTATTGAGGATTGAGGAAGTGACGTGTCTCTATATAAATTGTCTCTGGTTTAAATGAATGTTCTCAAATGATACTCTTTGTGGAGTTGACGTGTTTTTAAGACTCAATGTTGTTTCTTATTCAAACGTGGTGAAGCACAGCACCCACAACATAAAACGACTTCCCCATCCCTCTTAGATTATTATTAAAGTCAGATATGAGTCATGACTAAGGTCCTATCGGTTCATTTTAGATATACAGAGTTGTATACACAGACCCTCCACAGATGGAAAACCCTCCTGAGCTCCTTGTGTGTCCCGTCCAGGAAACCATAGGGCCGAGCTGGCCAGCTCTTATCGATCGGGGACATGGAAGGCATCGTCTTCTTCAAGCCAAGGAAGTACTTCTGCATCTGTAGATAAAAACTTACATCAGTGTACCAGGGAGTATTTTCTTTCTTCTCTGAAAAATAATTTAATGGAGAACATGTAGGAAATAATTTCCTGAGGTAGCACAAACTAGTTTTAAAATGTATTTCTTGCACTGTTGGGTCACGTGAAGTCAACTAAATGTAAAAGACAAGACTTAATTTGCACTCGTTCTATACATGGGCTCAACAGGCGAAAAATTCCTCTTTCTGCTGTTATTAGCTTGATATAGTTGGTTACGGCCAAATATATACATGGAATGAAAGTGAAAATAATCAAGCGGGAGCACTCCAGCTTTACTATTTCTGGCAAGTCCAATGGTTCTTTGATAGAGAACATAGTCTTTATAAAGACCTAATACAACATAGTTTGTGGCAAATCATAAGGTAAACATTGGCCCGCCAACAAGTAAGACTACTTTTCAGGCGAACAGCAAAAAGTATTGGTTAAATCAGCTACTTAAGTCACTTACAATTCTCTGGATGGTGAAGTCATAGATCTTCTTGCCAGCATTAGCTCTGAAGAACTTTCTGTATTCCCGACGGACCTGTGAAAAGAGGGGTTTAAATAATCACTTCTTTGTATTGACAGTCTTGTCATGACAGCAAGGATGTCAGGACACTATCAGTTCAGACAAGTGGTGCGTGACAAGCAGGGTTCTTAACGCCTAAAGAACAGCACACTGGAAAGCAAAGATGAGAGAACAGATGCTGTGAAACCAGGAGAGATTGACAGTCATACTTTTGTACACAACAATCATTTTCACAGAACTTGAAAAGTTTGATGTCACCCCTAAAACCCAGACACAAAACCAAACCGGTAATGGACAGCAAGTTAAAAAACAAAACACACCACACACAAATACAAAACAAGTGGAGGCAAAACACAAGAAAGGTCTGTAATGTCTGCAGAAGCCAACATTACAGTATATTAGGAGCAGCATGCAGACAGCAACAGACAGAAAACATGGCTGTCCTGTGGTTGAGCTACTGGGGCAAAGATTTCATGTCAACTCATTTCTGTCATTGATAAACTCATGCCATTCTGCTCTGTTATTCAGATGTCATCTCGCAAGTCTATTGGGATAAAGCCGGGCGTAACCAGTAGATAATTTTACAAGTGACAGCTCATTTAAATACATCATAACGGCCTGTCCTGCAAAAACTGCTTTGGTCAGAGTTTCCTCCATATATAAATAAATATATATACACACAATTTTGTAACAAACTCTATAATATTTTAATACGGTTTTATTTTTATAATTATATATATATTACTTGGGTAGAAATTTTTGTGAGCAAATAAGAATAGAATAATATTAGAATAATAGAATAAAATAATAATAATATATATATTGTTTTTTTGTTTAGATAAAATAAATACGTGTTTTTAAACGCTTTTATCTGTTAACGTGTATATAGATGGTTGTTTGAATGGTTGGCCATGTACTGTATTAAAGACACATATGCACTTAATGAATGTTTAACAAAAATGCTTTCATAAAAATCTATCATCTTTCAGCAGGAAGTTATAGTCTCTGACAGGTAATAAGGTAATATAAGTTTAAGTAAGTGATAATGTACATCCAGCCGTGATTCTCTCAGAATAAACCCCCGACAGGGTGATAAGGACCCGATGCGAAGCGGAGGAGAGAGCATTTGCTAGCGTGGCAATTTCAAACATTTAAGAGATACGGTATACAGTCATACCACTTATTACACAGCATTTAGTCACATACATAATTATGGAGATAAGATATATTGATTTCAGATTAAACGGTTTTGAAAATCGTACCTGTTTGTATCTTATAATCCAACAGTGTACAAAACAATAGCCCCAAAATGGCAGCAGCTGTGTTTGTATGAAACAAGAGAGAGGAATCTACGATACTGGATGGCATAATTAAATAACTGTATACAAAATATTGATTTGACTGAGTTTTATTTTATTAGCTCACCAAATACAAAACTTCCACAATAAAAGAAACTTTCTGGCAAGCGTATATCACTGCTGACTTCAGTGACCCGGATGAGCCTGCGCTATCTGTTTTCAGCGGTTATCACACGGCTCCGCTTCACATCGGGGTCCTAATCACCCTGTCGGGGGTTTATTCTGAGATAACAACCGGCTGGATGTACATTATCCCTTACATAACACACCGCAGGATGGCACATCAGAATCAATTCCACAGAGCCATGTAAAAATAGTTGATATCACGGTTGTGCAGGCATTTTACATCATACCTGCTACTAAACAATTATTTCAGCACAACTAAAACGCTGTACTGACAAATTAGCATCCAGGACAAGAACTATCCGTTTGATCAATTCCAATATTTCAAACGTACTGACCTTGGAACAGCCCCTGACAGAGACCACAGTATCATCAGGCAGCCTCCGCAGGACTCATGCTAACAGCTATTTTGCACAGAGGAAGCTTTTCTAAAGCCATGGATTATGAAAACAGATTTGATTCTGCTTTCTGGAGACACATGCAGTATCTAAAGCCTCGTGACATGTTTTTTAGCACTTCATCCTCGCTTATGACATCAGTAACATGTGTCACTGACTTAGATGCTAATGGACCTGTGGAACTGAACTATGAGGTTAGATTATATTGTTAGTACATAGCAGAGCAGCCGGTTAAGGACACTTAGAGGCCGGTTATGTGCACGCTTCCCACTCCTGGCAAGTACAGATACCTTTAGTCCCAACCAGTAGGCCCAAATGACAGCGATGGCGTGCTTACGCCTGGCTTCCTCCTTCAAGCGTTTCAGCTCTCTACGTGCCTGTGAAACAGGGAGAGGGGCATGAATGCAGAAAGGAGGGAATCAATTGAAAAAAGCGGAGCGCAAAGCAGAAGCATAACACCAGGTCCACGCCACACAAAACTGCACCCCATTACCAGCTGGTAAACACTTTCCGTGTTTGCTGTTGGTTAAGACAGATGGACATTGTTGAGGTTTTCCTGTGGAGAGCACATTTCTTTTCATGGGGTTAACTAAACATGAGCGAAAACAGGGGGAAAAAGAGCAATAAAAAAGAAAGCAAAATGTGCAACTGCTCTCTTAAGGCGCACAAACACACAAACACACAATAAAACAAACCACAATCAACCTCAAGAAGGCACTCAGAGTGAGTGGGAGAACAGCAGTGTGAACATGCAAAGAGAAGTTCACATGGGATTGTGGATGGAATGAAATTACTTTTCTCATCTATAAGATAAATGCTACGAGGTTACTCAGGCAATCAGAACGTTCCTCTTATAACAAATGAATGACACAACTGCAATGCTTTATAAATGATGTACTCGCATGCAATGGCACAAGGTAGCACTAGTTCACAGTGCAGATGGGCTCTAAAACTTGCATATTATAGTTGTTACATTACATTGATAATCACTGGTTTATCAAAGGTTTTCCAATTTATCAAGTAATATTTCTTTTTTCAGAAAACCATAATTCTATTATAACTACTATAACTATAGTAAAAACCTTGCTACAAAATGTACGGATCCCTGCTGCAGAATTTCACTGGATATTGGGATATATGACCAAACATAAGGTGTCCAGACTCACTCTTAGGGACCGGTTAATAAAATGGTGCATTTGGTAAGGACAGAGGTCATCCGGCTGTGATGCAAGCCTGCTGCGTGGGAATCGGCCCGCTCTGCAGGGTGACCGTCTGGATGAGCTTTAATCCATCGGCAGTCAGAGAAAAGAAGATTAAAATATCGCATTCGGTTCTGCCCCCAATGCAATAGCCGTTGACCATACTCTCTCTGCTCCAATCCTCTGCCATTCCATCTAATTTCTTACAATGAGCTACAATAAAGTGCAAGTATGCTTCATGCTGTGGGGTCCTGAATATATCAGCATGCACAACATATGGGATGAGCTCAGGGAAGATGGGTCATGATCCGGTCCACCTCATGAACACATGAAGGTATGAGATGGGTTAAGTGGATGACGGGATGCCACACAGATATAGTGGTGAATACCTTAGTTCCTTGCCAGCAGGCCCAAATGACAGACACGGCCTGTTTACTGCAAGCTTCATGCTTTAAGCGCCGCAGTTCTCTTCGAGCCTATCCAGAGTGGTGTTTTTTTTTTTTTTTTTTTTTTAGGAAACGAAGGAAAAGAGGGTGGAACAGAATTAAGAACAGAAGCCAAAGAAACAAGTGTGTTTTAAATCAAGTTTTGTAAATCAGTAAAATTTTCATTGTATTTGAACTGAAGTAATATATTTGGACTTGTGATTTTTGCTTATCAATTCTATTAATGTAACATTGAAATGTTTAAATGAACCCTTAGGGGCTCAAATTATTGTAAATAGTTATATCTGTATCAGCATATACGGGCCATGTCTTTTTTATTGCAACAAGTGAGATACACTGAGAATAACCACATGGCCAGCCAGGACAGACATCAGTCACTTTTAAAAAACATATTGCTTGATAACAGCTACTAGAAAATGCAGAAAACCAAAGTTCTTAAGACCAAAATCAACTTGTGTTTTCAGTACAGTTTTGAAATCCTCAAAACATGAAAGGAGAAACACATCACAAGTTCCAAAATGCAAATAAATAAAGGTGTGATAAAACATTTGAATATTGTTAAAGGGTTATTAAGGGTTATATAGAAGTTGAAAAAGGGGGTTAGTTTTAAGAACATAAGATTCATACATGCAACTCGGATTCATCAGTTTTCATTTTCTGGGTAAAGATGTTTCAACTCAATGTCAGCAAATGAACAAATATGTTAGTATTTTCCCCATTATTTCCCACAAGACGTTACCAACAAGATGATAAAACTGTTAGTCACACGCAATGTCAGTGAGATGAGGCGTGAATGGACAAGACTTCATTTGGCAGGCTTGTTAAATACCTTAGTTCCAAGCCAAGCTGCCCAAATGACAGACACGGCATGTTTATTCCGTGCCTCTTCCTTAAGACGCCGCAGTTCCCAGCGAGCCTGCGGATGTTAGCCGAGGAGGGCCACGTGGAAGCAAAGATAGGGTGGCAAAAGTTAAAGTCAGAAATATGAGGAAAGAAAGAGTGATTGAAAAGAGTAAGTCGCATCAAAAGCAGAAGTGAATTAGGACTAGAGAGAAAAAAGAAGGCAAGAAGCTCCGGTGTTGAAAATCTAACCCCACAATTTACCATTTCACCTTATTCATAGAGATACTGAGTTCAGTACCTGAGTTCCATGCCAGAAGGCTGAAATAGTCGAGACGGCCTGTTCACATCGCTTCTTGTGTTTCAGTTCACGCAGAAGCTTCCGGGCCTGTGGAAAAAGGGCCACCGTTACATAGTGGGGAAAGACCTGTTGGCTACATTCACACGGTCGGTTTTTGGGATTGACAAACGCATTTATTTACAGGTGTGGATCTCGAAATGTCCCGATCAAACAGCATCTTACAGTAGCATCTTGAATACTGACTGTTAGCTAGTAAACGTGCAACAGGAATCAAGACTGTATTCTCTTCCCAGTAAACATAGTGACAGTGAAAAAAGTAATATCAAAGATGGCGAAGTCCATAAAACTGAAAATGTCATCCATCAAATCTTCATTAACTGACAGAAGTTTTTATATTTCAGTGGTGAGCAGAGCATTTGAGTTGCGCATAGAACATAAAACTGATGGTAGCAGTTACACTAACTGGATCTAAAACCTTACCATCGCTGTAAGTTACCGAAAGCAAAACCACAGACGAAAACACACAAGACATGGTAGACATGAGATTGTTCAGCGCAGAGCATCTCTCTTGCACTGTATGACATCTCTCTTGCACTGTATGTTTGGAGCTCCGTCGATTTGATTCATTAATCCTTGATTTTCTTCTTTACCACTCAATTATAAACAGGCACTTTCTATTTTTATATCATGTGAACTTATCCTCGATACTATTCCTTATAAAAAACAATCGGATTGCTTTGATATCGCTACTTAGATCCAACTTTCCGAATCTCGGCTACTAGCCTTTAGCCCGCTAGCATTTCACGCGTGGCCTCGAGCGTCTCACTTTAGACCCGTTTCTCTGAAAGCTTCTCTGAAAGTACAGACACACGTTGATTGTGCTTAGAGCCTGCATCAACGGGGCATAAGCACATGCGCGTGCGGTCTGTGTTTGTGTTTGGAGCTCCCTCGAATTGATTCATTAATCCTTGATTTTCTTCTTTACCACTCAATTGTAAACAGGCACTTTCTATTTTTATATCATGTGAACTTATCCTCGATACTATTCCTTATAAAAAAAAAAAAAAAAAAAAAAAAAAAAAAAAAAAAAACAATCGGATTGCTTTACTTATTACTATTACTACTAATTTACTGTTCATCTGTTATAATGGCGAACATATCGGATGTGTGTCTAACGTTACCTCTGAGTGCAGGTGAGGACACATTCGAGCTGATTTCGGTACGATTGGAGCTGGAGTCGGTGGAGAAGCAGATTCGTGTTCTGCTGGAGAAGCAAGCCGAGCTGCGAGATCGGCGATCAGCGCTTGAAACATCACGCGCCGATGCTCACAAGTCAGTGGTTAGTAACTTTGTGACTTTGACTCCGACTTCGTCTACTCCGTGCGTTTCTCTGCCCAGGAGGACGCGATCATCTCTGCCTTCAATCACTCCTGCACCCTGGGTCACGACACGAGCCAGGACCAGAGCAAGAACCTCTCCCCCCCTCCCGGTCTTCGAGATCTCCACCCGGAACCGCTTCTCCCCTCTTCGCGAGTCGGAACGCGACGACGCCGTGATCATCGGCACTTCCATGGTCCGCCATGTCCGTGCTACCTCGGGTAAAGGTAAGGTGCGCACTCACTGCTTTCCTGGTGCTCGTGTTCTTGATGTCGCTGCGCAGGTTCCCGAGATCCTGAACGGTGACGAGCGCGTCGGAGCTGTCGTGCTGCACGCGGGGACGAATGACATCAGGCTGCGGCAGACGGAGGTTCTGAAGAAGGACTACAGGAGCCTGATCGAGACGGTACGCAGCACATCGCCTAGAGCAACGATCGTCGTGTCTGGACCGCTTCCCACTTACCGACTTGGACAAGAAAGGTTCAGTAGATTATTTGCTTTAAATGAATGGTTAATGTCATGGTGTAATGAACAGAAACTGCTCTTTGTAAATAATTGGAATCTGTTTTGGGAGCGACCTAGGCTCTTCCGTCCTGATGGTCTGCACCCCAGCAGAGTCGGAGCGGCTGTTCTGTCGGACAACATCTCCAAGACGCTACACACCATCTGACTAGTAAGTCAAAGTCCAAATCATAGTCTTTGCTGTCCCAACTTAATTGATATAAGTACCAATGTAGAACATTATATAGAAACTGTGTCTATTCCTCGCTTAGTGAAGCCAAACAACAAATCTACTGTAAGATCTAGCAAGAATATTATTGTAATTAAACCAGAAAATCTAAATATCAGTGAACAAAAACAATTTCTAAAGCTAGGTCTTCTAAACATTAGATCGCTCACACCTAAGGCGGTTGTTGTAAATGAAATGGTCACAGATAATAATTTCGATGTTCTGTGCCTTACTGAAACCTGGCTTAAACCAAATGATTATTTCGGTCTAAATGAGTCTACTCCACCAGGATACTGTTATAAGCATGAGCCCCGTCTGATCGGTCGTGGCGGCGGTGTTGCAACAATCCATAGAGATATTCTTAATGTTACTCAGAAAACTTGTCATAGGTTTAATTCGTTTGAAGTACTTGTGCTAAATGTTACGCTCTTAGATGTAAGAAAGAAATCCTTATTATCTCTAGCCATGGCTACCGTATATAGACCTCCAGGGCCATATGCTGATTTCCTAAAAGATTTTGCAGACTTTCTCTCAGACCTATTGGTCAATGTCGATAAAGCAATAATTGTTGGCGACTTTAACATACACGTAGATAATACAAATGATGCGTTAGGGGCTGCGTTTACAGATCTATTAAACTCTTTTGGGGTGAAGCAAAACGTCAGTGGTCCCACTCATCGTCTAAATCATACACTAGATTTAATTATTTCATATGGAACCGATCCAACCGATATAGATATTATACCGCAAAGTGACGATCTCACTGATCATTACATGGTAACTTGCATAATACGCACTGCTGAAATTTGTCATGTTGCACCACGTTATAGACCAGGCAGAACAATCCTTCTAACCACTATAGATAGATTCTCAAATAGCTTACCTGATCTATCTCAGCTGCTCAGTGAACCCAAACAAACAGATGAACTAGAGGAAATGACTAGCAGTATGAGCAACATTTTCTCTAGTACACTAGATATTGTTGCACCAATTAGATTAAAAAAGGTTAGAGAGAAAACTAAAACACCATGGTACAACAGTGCTACGCATGCTATCAAGAGAGAAACTCGTAACTTAGAGCGTAAATGGAAACGAACTAATTTAGAGGTCTTCAGAATCGCGTGGAAAGACAGTATGTCACGTTATAAAAGGGCTCTAAAATCAGCCAGGGCTGAGCATATCCGCAAACTAATTGAAAATAACCAAAATAATCCAAGGTTTTTATTTAACACCGTGGCTAGACTAACAAATAATCAGACATCTCCAGAGCAAAATATTCCGTTACAATATAGTAGTAATGATTTTATGAATTACTTCAATGAGAAAATAGAAAGCATCCGAAACACAATTGTAAATGTACAATCCTCTATGGTGTCTTATGACTCAGCCTCAATTATGGCCCCTCTAGAACAACTAAACCGCTTTACAACTATAGGACAGGAAGAGCTAAATAAACTTATCATTGCATCTAAACCAACAACATGTTTATTAGATCCAATACCCACTAAACTACTTAAAGAAGTGTTACCTGTAGTGGAAGAGCCTCTTCTCAATATTATTAACTCGTCTTTATTTTTAGGTCACGTTCCAAAAATATTCAAGCTGGCAGTAATAAAACCTCTCATTAAGAAACCGCAATTAGATCCAAATAACCTAGCAAATTACAGACCCATCTCAAATCTTCCATTTATGTCTAAAATACTAGAAAAAATTGTGTCCGCTCAATTATACTCTTTCTTGCAAGAAAATGATATCTACGAAAAATTTCAGTCGGGATTCAGACCGCATCATAGCACAGAAACTGCGCTAGTTAAAATTACAAATGATTTACTCTTAGCCTCTGACCAAGGCTGTATCTCAATACTAGTTCTACTTGATCTTAGTGCTGCGTTCGACACTATAGATCATAAAATACTCTTAGATCGACTACAAAACTACACTGGTGTTCAGGGACAGGCATTAAGCTGGTTTAGATCGTACTTATCAGACCGTTACCATTTCGTCTGTTTAAATGGGGAAAAATCAAAGATAACATCAGTAGACTATGGAGTGCCGCAAGGATCTGTCCTAGGCCCTCTGCTATTCTCAATATATATGCTGCCACTTGGTAATATTATAAGAAAACATGGAATTAATTTTCACTGTTATGCTGATGACACTCAATTATATATCTCATCACGACCAGATGAAAACACTAACTTATCTAACTTGACAGAGTGTCTAAAAGATATAAAATGCTGGATGACGTGTAATTTCCTGCTATTAAATTCAGATAAAACGGAGGTATTACTTATTGGTCCAAAAAACTACCCACAAAATCCCTTACAATACAACTTTAATTTAGAAGGATGTCCTGTTACTTTATCCACTACAGTAAAGGACCTGGGTGTTATGCTAGACCGCAACTTGACTTTCGAAAATCATATTTCATATGTTACAAGAACAGCCTTTTTCCACCTTAGAAACATTGCTAAGCTACGTAACATGTTATCTGTTTCAGATGCAGAAAAGTTAGTTCATGCATTCATGACCTCGAGACTAGATTACTGTAATGCTTTATTAGCTGGTTGTCCTGCATCCTCAATAAACAAGCTACAGTTAGTGCAAAATGCAGCCGCTAGAGTTCTTACTAGATCAAGAAAATATGATCATATAACACCAATTTTATCATCTCTACACTGGTTACCTATTAAGTTCCGTATCAATTACAAAGTATTACTATTGACTTATAAAGCTCTAAATGGTTTAGCTCCTGTGTATTTAACAGACCTTCTATCGCCCTACAATCCATCGCGCTCTTTAAGATCACAAAATTCGAGGCTTCTGGTCGTTCCTAGGATATCTAAGTCTACTAAAGGAGGGAGGGCGTTCTCACATTTATCTCCTATACTCTGGAATAGCCTTCCTGATATTGTTCGAGACTCAGACTCGCTGTCCCATTTTAAAACTAGATTAAAGACGCATCTCTTTAACCAAGCATTCACTTAATGCTTACCTTTTATACTACTTCTGAATCAGTTCGAATGCATTAATATTATGAACATCAGCTATGCTAATTATTTCCCATCTGTCTTTCTGCTGTTATCTCGGGACGCTAGTCCCGAGGTAAATAGCGTTCGTCAGCTCCAGTTTGTATCCAGCCTCTCACGAAGACTTCAGATGCCCCAACACCTGTGATGAGACGACTAAACGCCGGTGGAGAGACGACTAAACGCCTGTGGAGAGATGACTCGACGCCTGTGAAGAGACGACTAAACACCGGCGATATGTTATGCCTAAATTTATACATGATTAACTAACTGTATTTTTTCTTTGTATATTTCTGAAATGCACTTTCTGTAAAGCTGCTTTGAGACAATGTGTATTGTGAAAAGCGCTATACAAATAAACTTGAATTGAATTAAATTGAATATGACATGACAAACAACTAGTTGACCAGTTCGGTTCCATTCACACAGCGCAGGTTTTTTAGAGAATGCGGTTGTGAGTCCTGAAAATGTACGGGTGTGAGCTTGGAATGTGGTTGTCACTCCCCTAAATAACTGTGTGTAAACGTAAACGTATTAAGACTGACAACCGTATTCTGCTGCAATGTGAATGTTTGCTAAAGGAAATGACATGCAGTGTACCAGAAACCTACCTTCCATCCACGGATGAATGACTGAACCACTAAGGCAGAGCACCTGATGTTCTGGTACTTCTTTTGTTGCTACAATCAAAAAAACAACGAACAGCAATCTTGAGATAAAAAAATCTGCTTCTGATTCCAGTGAAACAATGAATCATATTGAACACAATCAATGTTTTCTATGAAAGGTGTAGTAAATGAAGCGCACCGCAAATCTTCTGTACCAGGCGGAGACCACCACCTGGCTCTTCTTCATCAGGAGAAAGTGAGTGCGGCACTTCCAGCCACGGTAGATCTTCTGGATGAGTGCTGCCAAGTCCTCTAGGCACAGCCTTCTTTTTTCTTCCAGGAAGAAAAGCTGAAGAAAAAAATACATCAGTATCAATATAAAGAATAGATTTATAGATAGAATAGAATAGAAGAATAGAAGGGAATTTAAGGCAGGCAGGAAAAATCTGATATGTTTGGTATATGTGACTCAAAAACTTAGTTGTTAATCAGGAAAACAAAATAAAAGACAAAACATCCTACTCCCAAGGCTACATAGTCAGCCGGATCCAGATGGTGGACCTACACCTAGACACGACGACAATGCAGCTCTATATGTTGGCAGAGGCCATGCCAACTAGCCAATCCCCTGTGAAGACCTTGTCTAACAGACAGCCATCTGCACAGATCCTCAGCAAAGTCCACGATAACCAGAAAAGTCCTCTGGACAAACCCTAATGGCCAGCTTCGTCTCCATAACGAAGTGATGAATCCGATCTTCAGGCAGAAGGAACTGGATGAAATATTTTGAATGATACTAATCAACATTTTGATCCACGACTGGAATTAATGAAGCCTGGAATTAAACCAGACCATGTTGCTTTGTTTGGCCAGAGGAGAACTGGTCCCCTGGGCCCTGACTGAGGTTATTTCTTCACCATTCTGTCACCTGATGGAGATTGAGATCCTTGCCACTGTTGCCTCTGGCTTGCTTAGTTGGGGAAACTTAATATTCAACAATATTATTGATCTGACTGTACTGACACTATTGGATGAGAACTAAACTGAGCTGGACAATGACATCAATGTCTTTCTGCAGAACTGCTTTATAGATGAAATTAACTAATTTAATAATGTATAAATCTTTACAAACAGAACTGAATGAACACTGAACTGACTTCAACTAATCAATGACACTGTTTTCTTTTAAAGATGCCATACAGCCGAAATTAACTGTTTGCATCATTGAATTATTTTCCTGTTATCACTGTAAAACTGCTTTGAAACAAGTTGTATTGTATAAAGCGCTATATAAATAAAGGTGACTTGACTTAATTTAAAGCTGCTGGGTTTCTTGAAACAGAAACTGTTAATGTCAGAGCTTAACAGTAACAATGTAATGCAAAACAAAACTAGATCACTCCCACTGTAATAAAAAAAAAAATCTTGGTTAAAAAAGGTTCTCAAAACGAGGAGTAAAGGTGCACCATTTGACGAGATTTTGTGGGCAAAATAGGTCCTTTGTCTGTCAATAGTGTATAATATAAAAGCACAGCTCACAGAGAAGCTACTTTCAAACCAATCAGTTTTATGTTGACCATCTTGAACATGAGCTAAATCTGAATAGGGAACCTTTCACCCTAATGTGGAACTCACGATCATGCAAATTCCTATTGAAATGACTGGATTTGAAAATACAGGTGAGTTTGAGTTTGCAGGTCACTTCTCTGTGCACCGATTCATTTTGGTGGAAAAGAGGTGAATGATGAACTAGACTATTGTCTACCAAGCCCTGAAGGCATTTTTGTTTTTTTTTTGTCTGAATGACACACAAAAAAGTAAAGACTCATAACTTCAAAACTATGGCAAGGAGAGTCAAAAGGTAGATATCATTTGTTAGGAAACTTTTTATATTTTTAGAAAATATAAATTTTTATTACTTTTGGACAATCTAATGGTAAGAAACTGCTGATAAAAGACAAAAATATTATTATTATTTTTTAATAATTTACATATCTTTCTTATTTGAAATACAATAAATTAGGAAGGAAATAAGGGAGCAAAATAATTCTTTTTTTGTGATGTTCCCCTATGTATGGCCTGCACCTGGATCGTTATTTTATGATGATAGCATAAAGCAATCCAAAGTTACAGCACTTGGAACAAAGGGAGCCTTTTGTTCAGTCATTGCTACACTTGTTTACTTAGAGTTATAACACATAACCCCACAGACACACATTAGCTAAGCTATGAGTGATATCTTTAGATCTGAGTGACGGATTATGGTGATTGTGGTCTCTTTTTAATCGTAAGAGTCTGCTGTAAATAAGGATGTCTCATTTGCAACGATCTGAGTATGTTTCATGAAGTTACAGTAGAAAACGTCACATCAGTATATTATGTACCTATGGGTCTTGTAGGGCTTATGAGGAACTCTATGAGTGATATCTTTAGATCTAAGCAACGGATTATGGTGACTTTTGTCTCCTTTTAATCGTGAGTGTCTGCTGTAAATAAGGATGTCAATTTTTTAACCATCGGAGTATGTTTCATGAAGTTACAGTGAAAAACGTCACATCAGTATATTATGTACCTATGGGTCTTGCAGGGCCTATGAGGAACTCTATGAGGGATATCTTTAGATCTAAGCGACGGATTATCGGTGACTTTGGTCTCTTTTTAATCGTGACAGTCTGCTGTAAATAAGGATGTGCCATTTTCAATGATCGGAGTATGTTTCATGAAGTTACCAGCGTAAAAACTCATTTAAAGCTACATTTGTTTACTTAGCATATTTGCGCCTCTGAGGTTATACATGTTATAACTCAATGAAGGATATCTTTAGATCTGAGTGACGGATTTTGGTGACTTTGGTCTCTTTTTAATCGTGAGAGTCTGCTGTAAATAAGGATTGGCCATTTTTAACGATCGGAGAATGTTTCATGAAGGTAAAAGCCTAAATGCTACTTTAAAGCTACATTTGTTTACTTAGCTTATTTGCGCCTCTGAGGTTATACGTGTTATAACTCAATGAAGGATATCTTTAGATCTGAGTGACGGATTTTGGTACCTTTGGTCTTTTTTTAATCGTGACAGTCTGCTGTAAATAAGGATGTGCCATTTTCAACGATCGGAGTATGTTTCATGAAGTTACCAGCGTAAAAACTCATTTAAAGCTACATTTGTTTACTTAGCTTATTTGCGCCTCTGAGGTTATACGTGTTATAACTCAATGAAGGATATCTTTAGATCTGAGTGACGGATTTTGGTGACTTTGGTCTCTTTTTAATCGTGAGAGTCTGCTGTAAATAACGATGTGCCATTTTTAACGATCGGCGAATGTTTCATGAAGGTAAAAGCCTAAATGCTACTTAAAAAGTTACATTTGTTAACTTAGCTTATTTGCGCCTCTGAGGTTATACGTGTTATAACTCAACGAGGGATATCTTTAGATCTGAGTGACTGATTTTGGTGCCTTTGGTCTTTTTTTAATCGTGACAGTCTGTTGTAAATAAGGATGTGCCATTTTTAACGATCGGAGCATGTTTCATGAAGTTACCCGCAAAAACGCCAAGTCTAAGCAACTTTTTTACTCATGTGCATCTGTGCTGTTTTTTGTGTGTTATAACATAACGAGGAATATATTTAGATCTGAGTGATGGATTATGGTGTCTTTAGGCTCTTTGTAATCGTGAGAATCTGCTTTAAATAAGGATGTGCAATTTTTCATGTTTCATTAAGTTACGAGTGAAAAAACGCCACGTGAATGCCACATCAGTATATTATTTACATATGGGTCTTGCAGGGCTTAACTAACAAAAACTCACTCAAGTTTAGTCAAAGCCCAAAATAATTGGGCTTGTTGTGTTCTACTCCATGAGACCTTTCAAATGACATATGACACATGACTATCTGAGCTATATGATGTTTTTGACACATTGCGGTACATAATAATTTTCCCTTCCTCATAAATTATTATTTATTTATTTTTCATTTTATTAGCAAATAACTCAGCACTACTTTGGAGATAATAATAATGGCTACATTCATTGTAAAGTTTAGACTCTAAGCTTTCAAATGATGCCTATTTTGTGTTGATCAATGCAGTAGTTTTGAAAAATATGACAGTTAATTTTTTTCATAGCTAGGTGGCGCCCCCCGGTGGTACACTCCGTTCTAGTGGAATAACTCAGCGCCTGTTAGGAGTTGAATAAAATGGCTGAGATTCTAAGCTTTAAAATGATACCTATTGTGTGTTATTACATTCAGTGGTTGCTTAGTAATTTCATTATGAACTTTTTTTATGGGGTGGTGTCCCGCCGGCGGGACGCTTAGGGCTTAAGGGGTTAAAGGTCAAACACGATCTCTAACTCCACTGGCATTGAATGAAAATCTGGAGATTGGAGATTATGCAGGAGGAATGGACAAGGAAAAGATAAATGCCCTGTACTGCTGGATAGACTGACACCCAAGGCTTCAGTGCAGGGTTTTCATGGGCTCCTCTGGAATTTCTCAGCTGAAGTCTCATTTTCCAAACTGCCAAACAGTGGAGGGGGGGGGGGGGGGGTCGTTTGGGTAAGTGAAACCATGTGTGTGACTGCCTGTTTGCGTTTCTTTCATGAGGGCGATTGCTACTAATTATATGAGAGAAGCCTGAAAGAACATGACTTCCTGTTTGAGAAGCTTTAAAAAAACTTGAGAGATCCCGCAATTGTACAAAATCAAGCCTTTCGCCATGTTGAAAGTGGAATTGAGCCAAATTATATATTCTCCTGGCTAGAGCCATCTTCTGTGTAACTGCATCAAAATCACACTCACTTAAACTTATAGTAACTCACTCACCGTTCTGGGGTTCCTGATGAAGATCTTCGAACGACCATAGGCAAACTCCTCTGCATGAACCTGCAGACCTGTCAGGAGAACCTGGACACCCTCCCTGATAATAAATAAGCCACCAACTGTCAGTCAACCAATCTATTCACAAAAAGCATATATACGTGTGGGATCCAAATGTCTCAAACTAAATTACATCAGAATTCTAACAATTTGAGTAAAAAATTTCCTGAATTTCTCATATTTGGTATTATTTATTTGATACTTTTGGAAGATAATTTTATGCGAAGCAACTTTGAATTACATTTTTTCCAATATGCTCATTCTTTTCATACCGAACCCACTAACTTGGCATTGCTAATGCAACGCTCTACCAGATTTACACAATCAAGATCACAAATGGTGCAGAATCTGTTTTTCATCATTTACATGATACACTTGGTTTACATTTTACAAAAGACTTTGACCTTTATTTCCAGGTTTAAAAAAAAAGATGTTCAATGTAGTCTCAGACTTTGGGACCCCACTGTATATTCTGGCACATCACTGAACAGTAAAACACGGTCAAATAATGAAGCAAAGAAACAATAAAACAAAGTAAAGGTGCATAGTATGATTTAGCACAGAAACATGCACCATGTTAGAGATAACAAACAGTGTCTGAGTGATCTGAATGAAAAGTAAAACATAGTCTAGCCACAGTCGGCATATAGATGATGATAACATTCCAATGAAAGATAACATGATAAGATGTGCAAATCCAAATCTCCATGAACACTAGATTCTCCCATCAGACAATTCAGTGAAATGACTCAGTGTCCAGAAGTGACAGATATGAGGGCCAATTCTGTCCTGGCATGTTTGCCATCAGATCCAAATACGTTTGAAAGAGGAGATTTAAAACAAGAGACAGCATGTTTAAATATCTACAAATGAATAAAAAGGTCATGCATGCATCTTCTTAAATGTGATAACAATATAATGACATCAGCTGAACATCATGTTCAGAAAAAAACATTAAAGCCTGCAGAAGAGTTCTATTAAAGTAACACTAAGTAAATTTTCCTCTTCGGTCGCCCTACTGGTTGGAAACAAAATTCTCCATTGCCGCTGTCGTAAATAATCTAGCCTACCGTCGCACGCACGCTCGCTGTTTATCCAGCACCGGCTTCAGAATGAACGATGTCCACAGACAAGGTAGAGTATGTTACATGATTTCATGAAAGGATGATGTATTGCGACATCAGAAACGAAGAAAAACGAAATAATTACTATTGTAGCGCTTGACGTAAAGCAGTCGAGTTTGTAGTTCTTTTTTGTGCAGGGGTTCCTACCCGAAACCCGAAGTTACATAGTGCCAGTAAAAGCGATACAGACCCCGTCAGGCTATGGCAGACGAGTCATTTAACTTATTTTAAGTCGATGTACCATCACAAGGGTCTTGGAAATATATTGTGAAGGTTGAAAAACTACTTAGTGTTACTTTAAAGAACAAAAAAACACAGAAGACATGACATTCTTGATCAGTGGGGGTCTAACCTGGCTGGGCCCTTCCAGTGTGGCCAGGTCTGCTTACAGAGCATCTTGTAGCGCTCCAGGCAAGACTCATAGGGCTGGCGGAATGCATAACCAGCCCTTCTTACACGTACATTCTCCATCAGACCCAAGTAGCGCACCTGGTGACACACTAGTGAGTCTGTGAAAATGTGGGCTGCTTTCTTGTCATTGGGTTTGATGCACCTGAACAACACAGACATAAATACATATTCTCAACTTTGAATAGAAAAGCACAAACTATTGGGTGAATCTTTTATTTCAGTTTTGCAAATAGCGCATTTATTTAATAACATTTTTGTTGTACTACCTATAATGCTGTTTAAAAACAGTAATCCCAAAATATGCTTCACTTTCTTTACACAAAATTGATTCTTGGTTTTGGGATGAAATGTGATCCTAATTAATTTAGTGAGATTCACTATACTAGGTGCATATTACCATGCTAGGCAAGCAATTTTGGAAAGTGAAAATATATTAAATAATTGTTTAATGGATCACAAAACTCACGGCCGGATCATATTACCGTTTTAGAGTCACAGATCAGTGATATATTTTTTTGGATCAGCAAGAAAACATTTTTTGGGGGATGGGGGTAACTTTGCTTTTTATTTATTACTTAAAAGCACACTTTAAGATACCGATACCACAGCAAAAATGACATGCCTAACTAATAAAGTTCAAACATTATTAAAAGCAACAGTCAGTAAAAAAATAAAGAACAAATCCACGAATTACAAGCATAGATAAATACAATATAACAAAGTTACAAATAAATTAAGGTCCAACTGTAGTATTCATTTTAGGTACAGAAATGTAATAATTAAATGTAAAATGATACTATAGCGTTAACTGTATACATTTAATATAGATTAATCTCTGTTAAAAGCAGTTTTGCGGTTTGATTAACATTAATGACATAAACAACAGCAGGTATTTATAGACTGCTGTCACTTTAAGACCGAATGCACGGATCCAATATAATGATACACATCCGATTCACTTAAGACAATAACTGACTGTGCTTACGAGAATACTTGCTGAGACGGGTGTTTTGACAAAATGTTGTGTGTGTGTCCATCCAAGTGCAAGTAGATGCGAAAGATGAAACAATTCGGAGTTTGAAACGCGCCTCTCTCTGTGTGTGCGACCCTCGGGTGTGTTTGCGGCTGTGCACAGAATTAAATTCTCTTTTGCCTTTTTTAGCACTGGAATGGTTTAAAATCTATTGAATGTGTACATTGGTAAGACAAAACATGCAAATTATAAACATTCACAAATGCTGGTTAAACATGCAATAATCTGCGAATCACATGCATGCCGAACCGTGGAGCCTGGTCCGTACAGATCACGGATCAACTATGTTAATGTTTAATCCCTTAAATTAAATGTTTCTAAATAAACTAGGTATTTTTTTATTTATTATTTGTTTTAAGCTTACATTGCGGTTTAATTAAAATGATAATCCATAAAAAAAACAATGCAATTGAATGTTCCATTATGGTTACGTCATAATAACGTCAGTGTCAGAAGGTTTGTGATTGTTACCTGATGTAGTTGGGGTTCTTGGTCAGCAGGTTCTTCATGAGCGTTCCCACTGAGGCTTTGAACTGGAATCCAGCTGTGGGGGGCCGCTTAAGGTTCACTTTAGCTGGATTTCCCTCAGGAAAGAGAAGCTTCATCAGGCTGTGATTGGCTTTGTACATGGCCTGGGATAAATCTCTGTAGAGGAGGTCATTGTTTTTATCCACAAATCCCTCCGCCCGATAGAGCACCTGTGTATACAGAATACTATATTAAATAACTCTTCTTTATACACTTCTCAGATCTTTACAATGTGCTTTTTTCTAAAAACACACAATGTGGGTTAAAAATATTTGTCCAAGTAAACTCAGATTTGTGTATGCTGGAACCCTCTGGCTCCTCCCATCATCATTACTAGTTTTCCTCACTTTGAACAGCAATAACTTTTTATTTTATTTATTTTTATTTTTATTTCTATTTCTAACACCAAACTTTGCATGTATAAGGGGCATATTTTACACTGTGGCCAATTTTGGGATGGAACTCCATAGACTGTTGCATGTGGGTTATACCGAACAGCTGTTACTTTAAGAAAACCATTTAACCTGCAATGAGTGATGTCAACATTGTCAAATCAGAGATCTTCTTCACAATTTAGCAGAAGAATGCTATTAAAGGTTCAAAGTTCATTATATTCACGTCATAAATCATAGGTGGGTCACACAGCATGTGGCAATCATGTCTTTGTTTCAAAAACCTTAATATACAACATTTTATATAAAAAGGTATTGTGAGCATGTGATGCATCATGTTTTCCATGGCCTTGCATGTAAAACTATGAAAAAAGAGAGTGAGAAACAAGGAGGCTGTTTATGACCTCACCTTTCCAGCATAGTGCTGGATGCGGAAGCAGTTGTGTGGCAGGCTGTGGTCTGTGAGGAACTTGGAGTTTTTGCTCTGTCTGCTCTCAAAATGCTGGTGTTCAGCACACACGGTGTTCAGCTTGTCCAGGAATGTCTCATCGGTCACTGTGCCTGGCCTCAAACACTCCTCATCCAACATGGCCAAAATCCCATTCTTGTTCTAAAAATCAATTATGGTTATCACATTAGATAAATCTACTATGTAAATTTGTGGGATTTAAACCATGTCTGTAAGCTTTGAGACCATCTTTATGCTAGTCTCCTACTTAAAACTGACAAAAATTAACGTTTTATAAACCGTAAATACACAAGTTATTTACCCATTGCGGCTAATACATTGGGAGTCTCATACATTCACAGAAAATAGCTTAATTCCGTGTTGCAAAATAAGGTGTATGCAGTATTTTTCATGAAGTCTATAATGTAAATATACTTAGGATTACAGTAACAAAGACACAATTGTCTTGAATTACATGTGGTTTGCAATATTTGTAAAACTATTGTCAGAAACACTCACATTCTCGATGAGGTCACATATGATGGCGTTGTTGAAATACTCAATGTTGGTCCACTCAATACCTGTAGACAAAAATAGTCAGTTAGAACTTTCTAAAGAGAAATATTCCTAGAACGCCAACTTAAGCTAAATCCTGTAGTCAACAGTCAAACCTGATTGGTTTAGGAAAGATACAGACAAGCTTTACTATAATTGAACCGGTAAACAACACGTATCCAATAACACAAAGGAGTAATCCTGTCACGATAATTTCTCAACGGTCTAAAAGCAATGATTTGATCTAATTGCATATTAATTATTGTCTAATTTAAGATAACTAAATGAATAGGTTATTAAAGTGAATGACATTACAACAACAACATTTTCATTAATTATTAACATTAACATGAATAATAAATGCCATTGACATTAAACATAAATAAATAAGTACTAAAAAAAAACTAAATCAAACGTTAACTATGCCAATTAATTGCCAACAAAACTGTCATAAACACAACAATGATCTCTATGATGGTATGCAGTTCAGCCATGTAGTTTAAACCAATACATTAGCTTGATGTCCATGTTTCATATTTCATGACTCTTTCTTTCTGTTGTTAGAAATGTTTGTTAGTCCGCCAAGAAAACTGGTCCCCCGCCATAGATTTAAACATAAAATCAGAGCCAATCAAGGCCACACTGGTTTAACAAGCTGGAAAATAGCTGTGGGCTAATTGGACTGTGTGAAAGCTCCTCAAACTAGGAGGTAGATGCAAGCGGGAGGAGGGTTAAAGAATGGGGAATGTGGAATGTGGATTGGGGCAGACTGGTCCCTAGACCCCTGCATCCCTCCTCAGTCTCCAGAACAGTGGTATTTTCCCATGCACTCTACTGGAGTGAAGCCAGAGAGTGTAATATCACAGTGCAGGGGTCACGGCAGCGTCAGGGCACATACTCAAGAGTTCTGAAAGCAAACAGAGCTCCAAGCTCTTCAGGGACAATTGTGTTTACCCTGACTAGAGTGAGGGATTGTTTCCTTCACCACAATCACAGCACAAAAGGAGAGGCATTGTTGGAAGAAAACAGTAGACAAGCTCTGTTTGGAGTAAGACAAGCTTACGGCATTAATTACTGTGCAATAAACACTGTATACCACCTATTTAATAAAATATTAAGTAAACAGTATGGATGTATCGGGAATTCTGACTTTGCAAGCAGTATAGGGAAGTAGGAGATCATCAAGGAACATTCAAACTCAATGTTAATGTAACATTTCATTTTCATGTTTGTATTTGAAAGCAGCATGGATGCACCATTGATTGCCTACAATATCCCACAATCCTACAGTTCAGCCATTTTAATAAGAGCACTCATTTGATTTGATTCAAAATTTGATTTATTTTTCATGCTGTTAGCAGCACACTGCAAAGTTCTGGATTGACTACCATATTTAAATGCAGGATTGAATCCGAAAATGTGATGATTGAGAAGGATAACCATAGAAACACACATATATCGAAAAAGCCATATTTTCTACAAGTCTTAATGGAAAGATTGTAGCATACCTCACGGACATACTCCTCCTGCTCTTCGCGGAGAGTAAGCTCGATGAAGATTTGCTGGAGTTTCTCATTGCAGTAGTTGATAATGAACTGTTCAAAACTGTTGTCCTGCATGAACAGAAAATAAATGAGAACCAATACAACAAATCATAACTGTGATAATTAAAATACACTGCAATCTACAACACGCTGCAAACCAGCACACTAATACAGCAACATTCACTCAAAATTATTTACTAAGCACCTTCCTCTAGGAACCTCTATAAGCTGAACACAAGCTGGGTTTTTTTTTTAATGGAGAGGAATGCCACCAAAATCTAAACAACAACAAAACACATCTACTTAAAAAAAAATCTTTAATTTCTAAAAATCTCTCAAAAAGTTGGCCTCCCATTGTAGCTGAGCAATAACATATAAACTATTATTACAGCAAACTTAACATTGGTTTGCTACCAAAATGGTACACTAGAATTATTAAATCAATTGGCTCTGTGATGGATGGTTTAGGGCAAAAGCGTTCTTAAAGAATTCATAGGAAATTAGTTGTATACCACATCAAAAATAACCCTGAGCAAAGTTTGCTCTTACAAAACAGGTCTTTATAGCTGAGATTAAGCAGAGTACAAGGAGTGACATGGTACAATACATATCAAGGCTGCATAATCTTATCTGCATCTTTTCATAGAGGTGAAGTCTTTAACCTTTTCACCCACAGTAAATATGTGAACAATGCTTTTAGGGTTAAGAACACAGGGTAAGAAAAACTAACCGTTTCCCTTTCTCATGCTAAACCCTTAATCAGTGAATCAACACAATTGTTAAATTAAATAATAATACATTTTTATCCTCATTTGCTTATGATAAAAGGTTAGGATTGTACTATTTATCCATGATGCTGGGGCTCAGGAATTAGCAATACTCTTCTTTAGTCAGTTTTTTTTTTTTTAATGTTCAGAGCAATCCTAGGGCATGTTAGTCTCTGCAACTAAAGCCACTGCAATTATCAGTACCATGGGCCTGGCATTAGGAAAAGCCAAAAAATCACTTCCAAAAAGCAGCATATGGCACGTTGAAAAGCACCAGCTCATTGTTTCACTTGGCGATGCCTGTTTAATCTTGGCACTAGCACTAGCACATCAGCCTGGAGCTGCAGTGTTCCCAGAGTAACGAGAATTGAAGAAGTAAATCTGTTCAAAGAATAACCTCAACAATTCTGTAGCCCAAAAAGCTTAAAAACACTGCAGTTCTCTGGCTGGTATCAGTAAGCTTAAAAAAATATTTCACCAAAAAATTGTAATTGTGTCATTATCAAATCACGCTCAAGCTAAAAAAAAACAAAAAAAAAACAAAAAAAAAAACAATATGGGGTTGGAACAACTTGATGATAATAAATAATGAAAGAATTGTAATTTTTTGGCTGAACTGTTCCAATAAGGTCTTCTAAATAGAGTATAAATGATGCTAATGTTGTAATATCAAGTGTACAGGGTATACCAATACTACTAGGAAACACTGTGCTTCAGGGTTCTGCTCTAACAGTGGCTTATGCTGCTGAGGTAAAAGACCTGAATTAAGACTAGGATTAAGTGCTAAAAATTGCAGCATGCACACTGCCACAGGATTTCCTCCACAGGTCTACTTACTCCATCCTGTCGCCATGGCCACAACAACATAAACAACATTCAGGAGAGAGTGATACAGTCAGACATCAGAACACATGCAATGGACAAATAAAAACCATTGGCTGAAATATGAATTAGAAGGCCCAGACCGAATGTGCAGACATTTTTCACACTCTTTATGGTGGAAAATTAAGTGTATTTAAACATTGCAATGTATGAGGCTAAAAGGATTAAACAGACTTAATAAAAATGTGGAGTTCAGATTCAGTGTGGGCCGGAGAAGTAGTTCTCTGTATTATGTTAAACACTTGTGAGATTTAGTATGACAACAACTAGGGATGCACCGATACTGCACTCATATTCATTAAAATGATCCAAAACCAACAACCGATAGTCTGCAGTGTGTACAGTACAGTGCTTGTGACAAAGAAACACTGACAACGAAAATAACTGAAAGGAAATATATTTATATTTGTAAGCCAACTAATTTGATTAATATTCTTTTGATTTCTCTGCATTTTTATTTTTTTTAAATACTGATCAATGAAAATAGAGGTACTGGTACTTTGTATCGGTATCAGACACATTCTGGGAAAAGTGGTATAGGTGCATGCCTAGCAACAACAATAAAGTCATTATAGCCATATTATTAGCATAAAAAATTAATTAGGACAATAGCATGGGATGGTGGAGGTGCACAGTAAGTGTGTCAGCCCAGAAATGCAGGACACTTTTTTTTTAATCAACATCCAAATTGTGTTTGGTGTATGAGTGTGTTCAGCCTGGAAACCAAGTGTTTTGAAAATTATGTCTCTTAAAAATTAATGTGTCAAAATCCCAGACCGAATTTCTCACCTCAAAGATTTCAAAACCATAAATATCCAGGACTCCCATAACTTTCTTCGGTTTCTTGGTTTGAGCCTGATAAAAAAAAGAAGACAGTGAGTTATTGATCATAATACTAAGGCAAACCCTAATTGGCCATGCACCACATGGCAGGACCAGGATCTCGTTGTACAAACAATACTCTTGTGTCACTAGCTATAAACATATCATATCAAACAGTTCCAAGAACTAACTAATTTGCTCAGCAAACTCTTGCTCAGCATGACAGTATTCCAATAGAAATAGGTCCAATAGGACACTAAAATTTCCTACGCTGACCAGCTTTCTGTTGCTTGGTTTAAAAGTAACTTCTGTATGAGTTGTATTTAATATACTTAACTACAATTTTGACATTAGACAATCGACTTTCTTTTGGGATTAGTTTGAACTGTTATGCCGATGATACTCAGCTCTACATCTCTTTGTGCCCCGACAAAACTTCCCAATTTAAGAAATAAATGGAACACATAGCTGATATAAAAATTTGGATGACTAGTAATTTCCTACTGCTTAATTCTGAAAAAACAGAGTTTCTAATAATTGGACCAAAAACCTCTGCACATACTAACAATTAATTAATGTGATCATGACCTCAAGGCTAGATTATTGTAATGCTATTATGGGTGGTTGCCCTGCACGCATAATAAACAAACTACAGCTGGTCCAAAACGCAGCCGCTAGAGTTCTTACTAGAACCAAGAAGTATGACCATATTAGCCCGGTTCTGTCAACACTGCATTGGCTGCCTATTAAACATTGTTTAAATTTTAAAATATTGCTGGTTACTTACAAAGCACTAAATGGTTTAGCTCCCCAGTACTTGAGCGAGCTCTTAACACATTAAAGTCCTTCACATCTATTGCGATCTCAAAATTCTGGCCAGTTGATAATACCTAGAATATCAAAATTGACTGCCGGCGGTAGATCCTTCTCCTATTTAGCACCAAAACTTTGGAACAGTCTTCCTAACATTGTCCGGGAAGCAGATACAGTCTGTCAGTTTAAATCTAGACTAAAAACACATCTCTTTGACCTGGCATACACATAGGAAAATATAAATTCCTATTTTTCAAATCAGTTAAATGATTATTAGGCCGCATAAGTTAGGTCAGCCGGAACCAGGAACACTTCCTATAACACCTGATGTACTCGTTACATCTAAGAAGAATGGCATCTACGCTAATGTTAGTCTTTCTGCTTATTCCGAGGTTTACTGTAATCAGCCAGACCCGGGCCGTATCCAGATCAGATGGTGGACCTGCACCTAGACACCACCACAACGCATCCCTGAAGTGTCAGCAGAGATTGTGTCAACTAGACTCTCCCCTGTGAAGGCCTCACATGACTCCGATCTTCAACCAGATGAACTGGATAATATTCTGATGGTTCCAATCCAATCTGACTTCTGACCTATAATGCTGCCTGAATCATAATCATACACTGTTCGTTCTTTGGCCAGAGGAGAACTGGTCACCCCACTGAGCCTGGTTTCTCCCAAAGTTTTTTTCTCCATTCTGTCACCTGTTTTGGTTCCTTGTCACTGTTGCCTTTTTCCACCTTTGTTGCCATTGGCTTGGATTGCTTAGTTGGGGACATTTAATGTAATATTCAACAATATTATTGATCTGCCAGCGGCTATATATATATATAAATTAACTAAATTAATAACTTTTTCACAACAAAAATGAAACATTACTGAACTTCCTTAAGCTGGACTGTGATGCTATTTTCTTCCGGAAACAAACTTTGTTGCATTATTTTCCTTTTATCTCTGTAAAGCTGTTTTGAAACAATCTGTATTGTAAAAAGCGCTATACAAATAAATGTGACTTTTAACATGACTGCACCTTTACAAGGAACATCAAAGATTCAATGAAAATCCAGAACAACATACCTTAATGCTTTCATTGATCCGGTTCACTAGCCAGCTGAACAGTCGGCTGTAGAGGTTTTTGGCAAGAGCATCACGGGCATAATAGGCCTGAAATGGGAGAAGTCTCAAATTATAATCCATAATCAAAAAGATATTGTTTAATCTTTAGCTCCAACTCGCTCAATGTCTCATGGCTGCATCATGTAACAACACTATTATCACAGTTGAAAAGACCAAAAGATCCATGGTCTCATCTTGTGGCTCGGATCCAAATGTGCTGAGGTCTGTCATCTATCAAGTTAACTTTCACCAGAAATGCATTTTAAGTTCATGGATAAACTCTTAACAGCATGATGCTATGCCAAGGACACATCTCAAGATGCTAACGGGACCCTCACTCAGATGCAATTATTGCAGTAATCAAGCTTTTGGGTTTACATGGATTCCAGCAGCCTTTACTGAGGTTTGGCTGGTAATATTTTTCGACCTCTAATTGTGTTGTTGGCTGGACAACATAGTGTTATTGTACAAGGTTAGGTTAAGAGTTTTTGTTACTGCTTTTTTTCTTCTTCAAATATTTAAATTTAAATATTTTAAATGGTTGTCCCTCCTAGACAGCTCAATCTGCGTCCACTCTGTGCTGCTCTGTTATCTTTATCTTTTCTAACATAGTTGAAAGATTTGCATGGACATACAGTCAAAAATTATAAATCTGTGGAATTTGATTGTAAGCTATGTCGACCAAACTTGGCACAGACCCACAGGCTGTTCTGACATAGCATTTCATTTGATCTTACTTGTAACTTGTTTTTCCTGTAGTGGACAATCGATCATTCAAACCAAATTAATATAAATATGAATATAAATATACTTTATTTAGTTGTTATTATTAATAATAATAGTGTATGTGCTCAAGTATTTAAACTATGCAAGGCTTAATTTCATCAAGGTTTTTTCCCTCAACTTTCAGACAAGGGTTTAAAATAGTCTTGACCGACTTTCCTTTCCTTTCCTCATTGTTTTTGTTGTATCTGGCTGGATGTCTTTGACCTCTGGGGGCCTTTTTTTTCTGGAGTGTCTCCCCATCATCTACACTGAAAATGCAACAATGATTTCCTCTCCACATTGGAAGTTGAAACTGAAACGCTTGTGATAGTTACTATGTGTCAGGTCAATAAGATGACCTTTCATTCATAAGTGATATCGTTTAATGCTAGTTTTAAAAAAAAATGTTAGTTTGTCATCATATTTTAGGCTTTTCAATATCTTTTGATCAATGAATTTCTACCACTTTTTTCAGTCATTCAAAATTACAAACATTTCAAGAGACTGAGAATATATATATATATATATATAATAATATATATATATATATATATATATATATATATATATATATATATATATATATATATATAGAATCAATCATTTAAAAGGAGCTCCACCTATAGACAAGGAGTGTGCTTGTGCTGACCTGAGCCACGTTGAGTGTGGTGGACACCTTCTCCATCTTGGCCTCCACCGTACGGAAGCTGAACGCTCTCTCTAGCACAGACTGCTCAATGCCTAGCAGCTCACACATCTCCTTGAGGTCTGGGACAGGAAATGCAAAAGAAACCCAGGCAGATCAGATTAAAGAATTATTTATGGACAGACTAGATGGTGTATCATGTCATTTAAACATTTTTGTCAATTTCCAATACAGAAATGTCTCTTTAATACAGAGAAAAACACTCAATTTAGTGTAATAATGTCTTTAAAATGTAAAACTACAGTCATTCTTATCAAAGGCTTCTCCTAGAGTCTAGAGGTCAAGGTTTAGACTGATACATGTTAAGCCCCTTTCAAGCAGTTTAAGCTATAGAGTATTTAAAAAGTGTTTCTTTTTTGAGAGGATCTGAACATCAGGTACCCTCTCAATCTGCCCCATTTCAGCCCATTGCTATCAGGTCAAAAGGACAGAGGAAAGCACATTACTGCTAAAGGGTTTAAGCACCGCAGACAAACCAGACGCTGTAGTATGTACCATTTACATACTGGTGTTGACATAAGACTGTGACGTTTAGTCTGGGACGACCACTGCCCTGGCCATAGAAAACTACAGTACTAGAACAACCAGTGACAAACAACCCTCATATGCAGGTCATATATTAGAGTAACATATTTGTTTCCCATGTAAATTATATTTAGACTTAAGTATTGAAGTCACACTTAAAAATGCTTGAATGTGACTGCATTGTATGAAAAATGCTGCTAGTTTTTCTAAGAAACTGGTTCCAAGGTCATTTTAGTGACACTTTTATTTGCACTGTTTCCGGGAAAGTAAATATTTTAGGCCAGTAAAAGTTGTAGGATTATTTTAAATGACCTTTTTTGTCTTCATTTGTTCACTTAACAGAGGTAAACGAAATGTTTAATAATTATAGAGAAATTGTAAAATGGTTTAAGATTAATTCCGGCATGTAACAGGACACATCTGTCACTGATTTAAATGTAATATCTACCCATTGGTCATGGAGACTTCTTTAGCTTTTGCATGCAAGCTAAAAGCTGCAAGGGTTATTTGGTTAAGTACCCATGTGGTTGGTGTTGATTAACTATACTACCAACTGCAAGCTACCACTGTAAATATCTCTTGACAGATCAATAGATGGCAGTAGTGAACAACCTGTTTAGCAGATGAAGGCATGCTATATACAATACAAGACAACAGTAAATGCTGTTGCACAATTAATACTAATATGATTTTCCATGCAAGCACATGTTTAAATCATTACGCCTAATACTGATTGTGATGTTTGATCATCCACATTTAAAAGGATCTTGGAAAGTGTACTTTCTTTTACAAATCAGAGGTTAAACAAGCTGGGCTTTTAGTTGTACAATATCTAACCAGGTCTCCTAAAAAGCTTTCTGACAGAGCCCAGAACTCACCGTTCTTATCCTTCACTCGGCTCTCATCGAACCCGTTGACGCGAGACTCTGGTTTGAACTCTATATTTCCCAGCTTGAGAACGGCAGCCACCAGCTCAAGTACTGACTGAACCTCATCCTCCATAAAGCCCACAATTTGCATGGCATTCTGGGAAAACAGAGGAGAAAATAATTGTAATCAATAGTGGTCTGCTGATGGACATTTAACATGGCAGTACATATGGTGGCTTCTGTTAAGTGATCGACTGGCCCATGACCACACCACTAATGGACAGCCTGAGGGTATCAAACTATCAAGAGGAAAAACTAATGAAGAGAAATTTCCATCACACCACAGGCTGTCAAAGAGAAAAGATTGAGCATTGGAGGTGGTGGTCTTAATAATAAATTGTGTTTACATTCGACACCTTAAAGGGAAAGAAATTACATTTGAAAGAAAATGAATAATTTTAGGACCAATCATTTTTATCATTGTGGCATTATTTCCTTGACAATAAACAAATTACTCCACACTTCTCATTACTAATTTATTTTTATTTGTATGTAATGCATGTGGATCTTTCACTCATTCATGTTTCATTCATTACTGATTTGATGTTGGGATAACATATGACCTGAGATTTATCCTAGTATTGTAATTTACGTTAATACGTAATACATTTTACAATACATTTAGTATTTCACCAACAGAATCATCAGCAGCTTATGATTTCTCATGTTGCTTGTGCTTCAAAAGATTGTGTCAATATTTGTTCTTGTGAAGCCATAAATTACATTTGAAATGTCATGGAATCGCTGATAATGAACGTGCAAAAGCAGTTCATTAGCAAAGTCAATGGTCTAAAGGCCACAGATAACACTGAGTGAGCTGTAAAGGCCTCAAACGTGACGCAGCTCGAAGGGAATGACAATCTAAATACAGAGTGGAGAAACTCTTCAATAATGTTTTCATGTTAATAAGACAGGCATGCCATGTCTCAAAGAATGAAAGTTGTGCTGAGTTTTGTTTGTATATTATTTACAGCCTAGCATAAATAGCAACCATCCTCCCCTTGTGGAAGTGTTTACTGTCTCCTACACACAAAGCCTTATTTATGCTTAACCTTATAGACTGCAACGGTCTACACTGCAAAAAAGCATGTTTCTAATTAATTGGATTTGACTCCCCAGGCAAGGGGTTAAAAGACAAAGCCAGAGGCCCAGCACATGCTGAGTTAGGGTGTTCTGATGTCAGCATGAAGCTTGGCTTAGGCATATTGTTAATCAGAACTGCACTGCATTGTCTGATACAGTGCTGGATTCTGAACACTTTATTGTGGGCTGCATTGTTTGCTGGGACACAAACACTACAGTGATTCAAATGTAATGTTATGAAACGACAAGAACACATTTTGTACGAAAAAAAACAAACAAAAATGAAGACTTTATTGCACGTTATATGTTATAAATTTGTCTGGGAAATAGATTTTTAAATGTTAATAAAACCATGTCAGAAACCGAGTATATGTTTAAAAAATAATAATACTGTCATAATTTCTGTCCCAGGCCAGCAGAAAATAATCTTATTGTCAAGCCCTACATGACCCTCTTCACAAAAAAATAAATAAATATGCATGAGAGAAGGAAAGGAAAACCAAAGCACGGATTTCTATTTGTCAGCTAAGAGCAGGTGGAATTCCCCCTTAAATGAACCTCCCAGTCTTTAAGTAGAGGCTTGAACGAAGCTCAAATTACATAATGCCACAAGGCAAAGTGTCTTGCTCGGATCAAACTCCACCTCAGTGGGGTAAAGGATGATATTATCCAGTTAAGCTGAGGAGATAAGGTGCTTTGCTAACCTCTCATCATACAGGGTGCCATGGATCATAGCTAATCCCAAGACAGTCTGAACCGATGTCTCACATGCTGTAATGCATTTAGGAACCTGCTACTGTATGGTAGGCTTGACAGCAAACTCACTCTGACTGTTCTGAAACTGGCAGCATCGTCCAATCCATTGACTGTTGCCGAATCCAAGCTAAGGTAGTTGTATTTGCTGAAGTCCCTGTCCAGCTTCAGTTTTTCTGAAAGAAAAATGCAATTATAGTGCGCTTTAAGACAATTCAGTTCACTTGACAACAATCTTCGATAACTGAGCACTGTAGTTTCTCCCAGTTGTGGTCCATCTTTCCCTTTTAGCGTCTTTGGTTTTGTCAAAGATTTCTGTCTATGTATTAGCCATTTCATAAGACCCAGTTAACATCAGAGATTATGTTACATCTATGTGGTCTTCTGTCCAGCTCACCCCTTTGATGCCTGAAATCAAAGTCTGTTATTGTGTTCTCTTTTATTAAAAATGTCAGACAATGGCCATGGTCCAACACCACGCAAAACCTCCTCCACAAATGAACAATTCATTCTCAGGTAAGCTTTAGTGCAATGTGTTCCTCACCATGTTCTGAAAGCCACTGAATGGATAGTGCATCCAGAATACACACATAATCAAAATAAAATGTAAGTAGTCTAGTATCTTACTGAGCAAGTCATCTGAAGCTCCAGAAAGCAGCTGGTAGAAGATGTGGAAATTCCTCTCGCCCCTGGTCTGCTTTACCACACGGGATTTCTCCAAGAGATCTGTGAAAGGGAAATATCAAAACACAAAATAGTTCATGTGTACCCAGAGATGACAACAGCTGGGGGTGTTGTCCCCAAGCAAAAAGTAAACACGTGTCCTCAAGTGTTGTCCCCAAGTTAAAATAAAAAAAAATACAATAAAATAATTATTTGCTCCATAGAAAGTTTTAGCGAGAATGTTTAAACCTAAAAGACAGGCCTAACATGATATACAAATGCATTCAAGCTACAATATCCTCAATGGATAATTTATGTGTTTTCAACTTCATAAATTAATTTCTACTTTATTACTTCAACATTATATTATATACTTTATTACTTCAACAATATATCACTTTTATACTGTATCCACCAATCAGAGAATCAACTGTTTCTGCCCACTCCCATAAAGTATTGTAAATAACAAGTCTCCCTACACTTCTGAACATCTTTCATATTTAAATTAGTATATATCTTAATCTTTTGCAATGAGATTCAAATTCTTATATCATTCACTTTTATTCTGTTGTGAAATACAGTTTTGCTTTAGTCTTAAATCACCTACTTTCATGAAGCAAAAAGTTTGTCATTATAGTTTAATGACATACAAGTTTGTCAATTCTCCAGTCATTATATAGAAAAAACAAAGGTGTTTTCCTGTTTACATTAGAATGAATATTTAGGTCTCCATGGCGAAGCTTTCATTGTTCATTGTATTTAGATTGAGACAGGAAGTCTCACAGGAGATATTCATCTGTAGGAGGTGGGATATGTCACACCACCCACGCTCCATCCAGATGTTTGTCCAGTAGAAAACAGCAGCATCAGCCCAAAGCCTGGATTATCTTATCATCAACCACATTTATTAGGTTGATATGAGAGAAAACAAGACATGGAGCATTGTTTATCTGCAACTACAAAACCTGGGCTGAAGGCGTAACTAAGTCAGTCCTTTTGTTTCAAATATCAGAAACATCTTTAGGTTGTCATTTAGGTCTAGTGACACCCCTGTATGTGACGGAGTGAAGTAGAGAAATCACAACAGCCATGATAAGAGAATTGATTGATTCTCTCACATGGATGCTGACACACTAACCGATCGACTAGTCACTCAAACTGCTATATACTGTAGGTTACAAACTTCCTCAAATCAATTAGCTAATTGTGTCAATGAACCGTGTCAACAGTTACAGGAAGTTGCAGTGGTATAACAAACTTGGGTTGATTAATTATCACTCAATGCCAAGTGGTAGCGCTTTTGTTTCCATCTAAAGACTTTAAGGTCACTTGTCATAGTGGAAAAATCCGATTTTTGACCAGATAAATGTCGCTATAGTTTAGAAATTAACTGTTATGCCAGCAATTATTTATTAGGTTAGTTGACATAAAAGAAAGGGTAATGATTTCATGTTGAAATCTATATTAATGTATTAAACAAAGTAAATATTTTAGGTCCTGCAACTGGTCACCACTCCTCATTTCAACAACCCATTAATTGGAGACTATAAATGAACCAAGTGCATGAGAAAACCTTGAGCTAAATGAACCACTGGCTTCAACAGTCAAGGGTATGTGTGCCAAACCAACTAGACTGCTGGTTTGGATTTGGATTTGCAGAGAGACAGGCTTAAAGGGTTTACAGTAGACGTATTGCTGCTTCCATCATGACAAAAAGGACAATTACTCTGATTGGTTTTTGTTTGATGTAATGTTAAATCACTTCTGTACAAACTGCTAAAGCTAGAGTAAAGGTACACCACTAATAAAATACAAAAGGTATTATAGTCAAAAAATGAAATATCTGCATCCGTTTTCTCCTCAGCTCTTTAAAAATGAAGCACATTCTACAAGAACTGTTCATGCACTTTAAAAGCAATATTGTACCACTGCAACATGAAAATATTACTCCTTTACCACTCAATTTGGAGTCATTAATTTTTTAATTATGAAAAATTCTTATCTAACCAATATGCATTAATTAATTAAAGTATACGAACAGAAACAATCGGTTCATAGTGTTTCTCACTAGCCTGACCATTAAAGCTCATATGTTGGGACCCACGCTAGCTACGCGCACCTACAGCTCTGCCGTTTATGTTCTGCCAGTTGGTTGCAATCGCGTATAATTGACCAATCACAGAGCCTGCGTCTTGCGTCGCCTCGACGCTAGTTACATTTTCATAGAGGTGCAGTCGGCTATCAGGGGGGATTTGCCATCAGAGAGAGTTCGTATGACCCACGATTGGCAGAGTATAAAACTGGATTTACAAGCATTATAGTCTAGACATTCCATGGTTGGTAAATTGATGTTGTATGTGGCATAAACGTTGTATGATAAATTAAAAAATATGGTCATTTAACACGGTAGTTCATCTCATACATCTGCCGTGATTCATCCATGGTAAACCAACAATCCATGACCTGCTGATCGGTATGGTACATGTTTAGACGAGGATGTGAAAAAGCGGCTAATACAAACTGTGCTGCGCACATTTAATACAAGCTTCTTTTTGTATGTACAAAAAAAAACAGAAAATGCTTTAACATGCAGAGTGACTAATAAAGAAGATTTGGGTGACATTCTAGCTCCTCCTTGACATAAGGGAAACTAGCTGCTATAATTATACTACAATTACTATACCCACTCAATGTCTACTTGAATCCTACTGATAACCAGATTTCTGTAGATATAAAAAATTACAATGCCCATAAAAATGCATTTGCTTAGTTGATGACAGTGGTTTTAGTGTTTAACACCTCCAGTAAAATAATTTCGTGTTAATCTAAGAACTGTGTAACTACACCATATGGTAACACTTCAGTTAGATAACAGGAATGGGTTGCTTGGAGAACACAGTCTCTTCAGTGTTTTGTAGAATCGCTGATACAATGATATCACAACAGGTGAAACCCCGTAGCAGTGAAAAAACAAGATTTCCTTCTAAGCAAAGTGTAATTTCAAACACGGCTTTCATTGACACACACGGGTGCCATTATACACTTTAATGGAGTAATGATACTTAATAAATGCCTTATGTTTTTTCCTGCTAATGTAAAAAAAACTTAATTTTTGATCTCGGTCCATGTACACTATTTAAGGAAGCATAAGCCCAGATGCTCAGGAGCCAGTAAGTTCCTCTGTAATACACAGACTCTTCAAAGGGACGTTACAGGTGATTAAAAACTAACGTCTGAAATGCTTTGAGAAAAAGTTATAACACAGAGTATTGAAAAATGAAATACAAATGTGCTTAGTAAATTTAAATTTAACATGGCATAGGCGATTGAATGTTTGCACATAAATAAGACTAATAATGTATTGATTTGCAACCTGGTATATTAAACCCTCTGAAAAATTCAACTAATTGATTGAGACATGTGTTTATTCAAAAACTGAATATGTTAAATTGCACATCTGCACATTAATAAATAATGAAATAAAATGCCATTTAAGTGACTGTAAAAGGTTTAAGGTTAACAAACAGTACCAAGTGCAATTGTAAAATGTCAAATCATTTTTCTTTTAAACTTCATTTAATTTATGTAGAAGCACATTAACAACAACCTTGTTGAAAAGTGATGTACAACATTCTATGTTTCACATATTATCACTCAAATTTTGGCACTCAACCAAAAATCTCAGTGCATACAAACTTTCAACATATGTTAAAGCTCAATAGTCACTAAATAAAATATTTGGACCCTTTTGGAATGGTTTCTGAATCATTGACTCTATCAATCTGTTAACTGACTTCACCAGTCTCCTGCACGTGTCCTAATGTGGCTATCCGCTCCACTGTGTGAGAGTGAGTCAGTGCGAACTGAGGTGTCAACATGTGGTGCAGGTGCAGTGGATGGACTGTCAATAATGACCCTCGCAGGACTAGGAACTGGACTGGATGGGACTAGTTCTTGTGAATCAGCCAACTTAGACTCGGGACAGTCTCCAGGCGACAAGACTGCAGGCTCCGTCTCATCCCCAGAGCATGACAAGTCCTGTGCAGTGTCTTCCTGAGGCATCACTCCAACCATAATAGCTGTTTCATCACCAGAGTCGCAATCTTCCTGATCAGACTCCTCACTTTCCAATGACACATCACCAGCATGTTCAGATTCATCTTGACACATCCCAGGGAGTGGCAGGAAGTTGACCTCAAGTAACAGATTCCTATGCACAACTCTTGGTGTGTCCATTTGCATCTTGTATTTTGTAGACATGGATGCTGGGATTCGCACCCACAACTGTGTACACCCCATCCTCCCACTTGTCGGCCAACTTTCTCTTCCCACGTTCTGTCTTATTTGCCACCAGAACACGATCACTACAGACAGTGAAGTACCCTTGACACGTCTGTTGTATTGCGGGCCTGGTGTTGCTGCTCGGCTGATGAGTGTTTCTGGGCGATCTCCATAGCACTTTGCAGGGAGGAAAGCAGAGACTTGCCGTACGAGTCATAGTCAACGACTCCAGGGTCATTCAACCCCTGCTTGAACATGACGTCAACTGGCAGTCTAGGGACACGCCCAAACATGAGGAAAAAGGGCGCGTAGCCTGTAGTCTCATGAACAGTGGCGTTATAAGCGAACGTGAGGGTCTGGATCTGTTGAGGCCACTGGTGCTTTTCTTTGAGGGAAGAGTACGGAGCATACTGCCCAAAGTGCGGTTGAATCGCTCTGTCCCCCCATTGCCCATTGGGTGGTAGGCTGTTGTATGGGATTTCGTAAACACCAGCCAGCCGGAGTAGCTCTGCAATCAAACTGCTCTCGAAATTGGCGCCCTGATCAGTATGTATCCTTTCAGGGAAACCATAAACGCAGAACACATTATCCCAGAGCTTCTTTGCGACCTGCTTTGCTGTTTGATTGGGACATGGGAATGCATGAGCGAGTTTGGTGAAGTGGTCGGTGACAACTAGAACGTCCACAGATCGCTGCTTGCTGTCTTCTGCCGACCAAAAATCCATGCACACCAACTCCATTGGGGCAGAGCTCTTGATGCTTTCCAGGGGTGCACGAGCAGCAGGTTCCGGTGTTTTTCCAACCACACATCTTTGGCAACATTCTGACATACGCCCGTACATCTTTCTCCATATCAGGCCAATAAAAGCGCTGCCTCGCAAGTGAAAGAGTACGATCTTGACCCTGATGACCTGCCAAATCGTGGATGCCTGTCAACGCTTTATCCTTTAGACCCTGAGGCAACACGTACTGGGATCTTTTCTGCTTGGAAACAGGGTCCCTTGTCACCCTATACAAAACACCATCACGAACTTCCAGCTTGTCCCATTGTTTGAACAACCTGAGTACATTTGAGTCAGCACCATGCCTTTCTCGCCTAGATGGTCGCCTCCTGGTGGCAATGAAGGGCAAAACCTGAGAGATGACAATGTCTTGCTGCTGACTCAACTGTAGCTCCTGGGCAGAGAGCACTGGCAAAAGATCCAGACCACTTGATAGCTGCTGAACGTGTTGGGCTAAACAGAGTGCTCTGAACTCTGCCGCATCCACCAGTCACAGTGTGCCTGACAAAGAGCTCTGATCTCGGCCGCATTACACACAGAGTTGTTTATAGATCTGTGGGTCTGGGACTGGCAGCTGACCCTGAAAACATCCTGCACAGAATCCTCCTCCACTGCATTGGCTACCTGAATCAGATTGGAATACGGCTCCTTCAGCAGCCTCCGTCCAATGGATTTTGAAAAAGGGTCACGGCTCAGGGCATCGGCCACCACATTTCTCCTTCCAGGCAGGTGTTTGAGATCAAAGTTGTACGATGCAAGTTTAGACACCCAGCGGACTTCACACGCATCAAGTTTTGGCTTTGTTAGAAGGTAAGTAAGTGGATTATTATCCGTCCAAACAGTGAAGCTATGCCCTTCAGCCAGTGGCTAAACTTATCGCATACACTCCACTTCAAAGCCATGAACTCCAGTCTATGGGCAGGATATTTCCGCTGTGATGCACTGAGTGTCTTGCTCGCAAAAGCAATAGGTCTGGCCTTGGATTCCCCTGGGGCACTTGAGACAGCACCGCACCAAGCCCGTCCAATGACGCGTCAACTGACAAGATAAATGGTTCATCGAAATCTGGGTGGGCAAGTACGACACATTCCAACAGCATGGTTTTCAACTGGTCAAAGGCGACTTCACATTCCACTGACCAATCTGCAGGGGTAAGCTTGCGATAGACACCGAGAGACTTCCTGTCCTTCGCCAACTTTCCTCGTCTCTTTTGCCCTGCGTTAGTCCAAACAAAGGTTTTGCAATGGAGGAACAGTTTGGGATGAAGTGCTGATAATAAAACACCATGCCAAGGAATGATTTAATCCTCCGAACAGAGGGCGTGCACTCATCATTCTCCATCAGGTCTTGAACCTTCATTTTAGAAATTACCTCCACCTTGGTGGGGTCAACGGACACACCGCCACCGTTGATGACATGACCAAGGAAGCCGACTTGTTTCTGCAGCAGATGGCACTTCTTAGGGGCCAGTTTTAAGTTGTTCTCCCGTAACCTCTGAAACACTGTGTGGAGCCTGGACAGAGCCTCTTCCTCTGATGGTGCGAAGACTAAAAGATCATCAAGATAACACAGGAGTTTCGTGAAGTTCATGTCCCCAAAGATCCCAGTCATCATCCTCATGAAGGATGCCGGACTATTACACAGCCCCTGTGGCATGCGGTTGTATTCATGCAGTCCAAGGGGAGTCGTGAAAGCTGTGTATTTCTTATCGTCTTCGTGCATCGGAATGTTGAAAAAGCCAGAGGTGAGGTCCATTGTACTGAAGAGGCAGTTGCCACCAAGGGCAGCCAAGCAGTCAGACTGGTGTGGCAATGGAATGGGCGTCCTTTAAAGACCTGGCATTCAACCACCTGAAGTCGGTGCAAATACGCAACCCACCGTCCTTCTTCCACACCATCACCAGTGGCGAAGCATATTCACTTGACGACTTCCTGATAATCCCTCTCTCCTCCATATCAGTGAGAACCTGCCTCAATTTCTGGTAATGGGCTGGGGGGAACTCTCCTGTATGGTAAGCGAAAAGGCCGATCATCAGTGAGATGAATGCGGTGCGTATACCCCTGGACTTCACCACAGTCCAGTGGGTGCTTGGAGAAGATGTCTTGGTATTCGGTTAGCAGCTGCGTTAGCTGAGATCTACAGGCTTCACTAACCTGACATGAGCTTATGTCAATGTCGCCAAGGCCTAACTCAACCAAAACTCTTTGTCAGCGGAGTATCAGGACAGGCACTGGAAGAGATGTTAGTTCCTGGATTCTCTGCATCTGGTTGTTTATCTCTGTTAGGCCGTTGCTTAAATGCCTGGGATTGTTGTTGCTCTGTGTCATTTGGTTTCTCTGCAACCTGTAGACCCTGGAATGCATCTAGGTCTTCGATTGCCAAGCATGGAGATACATCCGCCAATTTGCAATTCCTCTTTAGAGTGATCGCTTTCTCAGAAGGGTTCACAACTGTCATTGGCACCCACCATCACCCCAGAGAGGTGTGACAAGACGACCTACGAGCACACCTCGTGGCATGGCCTTTGAACTGGTCGGCTCGACAACAACTGTGCTGCCAGGTGACATAGGTACATAAGCAGGGAGCCTGCCCCAAACCAAGTGTTCATGTCTGGGAAGGAGTGTCACCGCCTGGGTGAGCTTGACAGTGCCTATTTTTTCCGGGGCTGCAATCCCTTTCCAGCGTTCGACATTGGTGAACATCGACAAGAAGCGATCAACCTCAGGTTCAGACTGATGGTCATGTCTGGATGCAATATCCCAGTAACCGTCGTCACTTTTCAGGACCCGTATCAGATGTTTAATGACATTGGAGCCCAAGATGAGATCGTCATGCTGACCAGGCACAACCAAGGTGGGTACAACAATGCGAACACCGTAAATCTGCATCTCCAAGTCATAAAAGCCCTCAGGCCGAGCCTGCAAGCCACCACAGCCAATCAGGACAATGTTCTCTTCAGGGTGCTGTTTCTCAGGCAAGACACCGGCAGAGCTGAGTCTCTCAACTGCGTGTTCACTGATGCTACATGCCATCGAGCCAGAGTCTAACATGCCTGTAAGTTGCACATCGTGATTGACAAGGACAGGTGTGTAGAACAGCTCGCCGAAGGCTTGGATCTTCTGAGCAGCTTGGATGACTATGCGGGACCCCTTAGGTGCAGCAGCGCAACTATCCGCATATAGGTTTGCCAGGTCACAGGTGTCAAAGAGGGATTCATCCACGTTACCCACACCGCCCCTCCCGGGTGTGGGTCTCCTAGTTTAACTGCTGATTTTGCCCACCAGCACCGTCGCCAGGCTGAAAGCGGTTGCGCTGGCTGGTCTGCTGACAGTCCCTTTTCCAGTGACCAGGGGATAAACACCTCAGACATCTGTTTTCCCGTCTGCAGTGAGACAGTGTTGAATGATCAGGAGTCCCACAGACCCTACATGCCCTCTGGGAGAAATGTGGCACAGCCGCTTGAGTGACGAATTTAGCTGGCACTTGTGTCTGTTGTGTGACTAGTCGGTCTAACAAGCTTACCAAGCTCTTCATGCAGTCATTGTCGACACCAGCAATATTCGGGGAAGTTACAGGAACAGCGATGTGCGGAACAGGTGAGTCAGTCACAGGCACCTGACACTGGGAGTGAACTTTGTGCACTGCTGTGCTTGACTCAGGTGGCTTAACAGCTGCAGCTCGAGCCTTCTTACCTGCATGTGCTCATCAAGCCTCTCTTGGATTTCACAGGCCGACCATTTCTCTGCAGACTTGAACTTGAAAACACCTGCGAGAGACTCATCAGGGCAGTGTTTAATAAACATCATGCTGACTTCATGGCCTGGGTCATCGATGCTACGGCCCTGTCTCTTTAGGCACTCAACTGCTACATCCACTGTCTTATTCAGCCTGATCCAATACTCCATAGCGTCTTCACCTGGCATGGGCAGTGTATTATAGAAATCCGCTAGAGGCATGCTTGAGTACGTTAGTTCGCTAAAGTATTGTTTCAGAATGTCAAAGATTATGTGAGGATTGGCAGTGTGGTCAATAGATTTGTCATTCCGCAGCTTTATCCTTACCACATCCCCTGCTTTGCCCATAAGCCTTGCCAGGATTTCTTGCGAATGCTCAGAGACTGGGACTGCTCGCTTCGTTAAGTACAAAGACATTAGATTTTCCCATTCGTGAACTGTAAACTTGTCTGAGCCGTCACCTCTGAATATAGGTGGCTCCCTTGCATCTGACCGCATGATGACACTAACATTAGGTAGCGTCGTCTCTGTAGGCTGTATAGGGGTGGGTGTTGTGGTGCTATGTGAGGCCCTGTCAGATTGTAGCTGAGCTGTAATTGACTTGCCTAGCTGTTCAGCTAACTGTGTAATTAGTGAACCTAAGTCTGGGCTCTGCTCACCCTGCCTTGACCTGACATGATCTACATATCGGGTAGAGGTAAATCGTGGAGAGCCTAACTCTGCAACACTAGGCCCTGGTGTTCTGGTCTCTAGAGGTCGATGGAGAAACCCCCTACCCACACCAATCTGGCACTCAAAGGAAGCACGTTCGGCATCATCACCTTCACTCTCAACTGAATATGTTTTACCTTCTGCCATGTTTCAGTCACTCTACACACAAATGAAACTGAGAAAAACAAAATCAACTAGAATCAGCAACAATGTGGTAAAAATCAAAGAGCATCAAATAACAAAGTTGAACAACCATATCATTCAGTCTCATAAATGTTGTTATATTGGCCAATATTTTTTTTTCTCCTTTTTATGTCCGGTCTTCGCTGAAATAGCCCAGTTCGTGGGTTTAACTATATAAAAAAAAAAGTCCAGTGAAATACTTGGCACAGTCCAGAGAAATACCTGAGTACCCAAAGTGATAACAGCCTCCCTCGGTGAACGAGCTGACGTCGATCTTTAGACCAATCCTTGAAAGGTCACGGCACCATTGTAACGGGTGTGCGTGGTCTGCCGTATTTCTGGCTAAATGCACATCCGTTGACTTCTGCGTGATCTGCGTTGTGTTCTGTGATTTTGACTGTGCTGATTGAAGGAAGGACCCGGACTACAAACAGCTACTGGTTGCTCCTTTAATACAAGCTGTATATCAGTGGTATCTGTACAAATCAGTAGAAAACAGAAAAATGCTCTTTAACATGCAGTCTCTTCCACACACGTAGTTTGTCAGTCTCCTCCTCTCAGTGAGCAAAGCGCGAACTGCGCTAATTTACACTTACATACACAATCTAAGTTAACATAGCTCCTACGTTAACACAAGAGTGATTTAGATGACTTTAAAAATAAAATGAAATAAAATACATTTCCAATACATTTGATTACAGATGGTTTTCAGAATGTTAAACACAACCAGTAAAATATTTGTGTAAATAATGAACTAACTGAATACACATACCTGTACAAATCAGTAGAAAACAGAAAAATGCTCTTTAACATGCAGTCTCTTCCACACACGTAGTTTGTCAGTCTCCTATTAGCAAATAAACACACAGGAAACCCCGTAGCACTGAAAAACATGTGTCTCCCGTATAACTTGCAAAAGTGTATTTACAGGGCTTACATTTTGACAACACGGCTGCATGTTTACACTCTTAAGACTAGCATTCACTTTATAACTGCATATGGTTATATTATATTATCTACAAAACGAAATAAACTCTTAATGATAACCAGCGGAAAAATCATTACCTCCTCTCAGTGAGCAAAGCGCGAACTGAGAGAGGCGCAGAGTTGACGTCGTAATACTGAGACCTCTTAAAGCGACAGTACAGGTATTAACACTACAGTTTGAATATACTGTAAAACCGTACAAAACAGGTTATGAACTTAATAAAACACATATTATTCAATATTTATCAGGATTTGGTGAAGTTTCAACAAAAAAAGAAAATATAATTTCAACCTGGTTACACCATACTAAAATGTACGTTATGAAATGTGATTGGAGTAAAACATGAAGCCTAATGCTAAATGTATATACATAAAAACATATGTTCGATAATTAAACAGCACGATACAGAAGGCTCGTATGATTGTGAATATTATAATGTTTAGACTTGTGTTTATTGTGTTTGTGGATATCTGCTCACACGAAGATATGTATAATTATGTAAGAATATGCGATCGAGCCCGGACCAAAAAACTATGTTATATAATATTACGTTTCATAGTTTGGTCCGGCTCGATCACATTCAGTAAATGTTTGCACGCGCTGAGTTTGAGTCACGCGCGCTGTGGGTTTGGAAAGTAAAACAAACCAATCATTAGGCTTTATGGTTTTACTCCAACAATCTCATCTCATAACGTTGTAACGAATGGAAACGTTTTAAGTAACATGATAATCCATATAGTTTTCTCTAATGTAGTGTTACTGAACTTTTTAGTGATTTATAGGCTGCCTAGCTGCTACAGGCTATTGTTATTATTTCATGCAGCCCTACATATGCCTACAACTACAAGGCACAACATATATTGGGAGTTCATATATATATAGTATATGTATGTATTTAGTAAATTTCATAATTTGAACCAGAAAAATCTAAAATAGTTTCTCCTGATATCAGCATGTTCACAGCTGTTTTTTTGTTTTCTAAAAAAGGTTTTTACAGGGACCAGCACTGATGAGTCCAGCTGACATTCACGTGAGTCTCTGTACATGAACATGGTGAAAAATCAAACACCTTGGAGATGACAGGTATGTAACCTATATGTTTTAGGAATGCCACAAAGCTGTGTGACTGTCCAAGTCTCTGTCTTTAGATCAGTGTGTTTTACTAATGTGCTTTTTTGTCTTTGGTTGTGTATCTTTTTGATTGTGTTGTAAATAACTTGGTTGTGTTTTTAAATAAATCCAAACCATCTAAAAGCCATTCTTTTTTAAGTCTCTCCTCCTTCTTTGTGCAAGGCTTCTCACAATGACAGCACCTGATAGTACCTTATAGGGCTATTAGGGGAGGGCCTTTGTCTTTCTCAGGTGTGAAAACACTATATACTAATGGGTTGTTAACGCCCCTCCGCATAAAGCTTTCTTACACAAAACACGTCTTACAAATTTTAAGTCAATATATTGTCTTATCTGAATGAGTAGTCAGGATGATTTTCACATAGTTTTGAAGCAAATATTCTAGGCCACATGATACAATTTTTAAAAGTCTTGTGAAGAAATAATTAGTATGGGTTTTATGACCTTATTTCAGTGACAATGTTTTTTTGTTTTTTCACAAACCACGCATAAACGTCATTATCTCAAAACTAAAAACTTGTACATACATGCTGCTGACATATTACTGTAGCAGAGTTTGTGCTGAATACTGTGTAATCAGACTTTAGCCATGAAAATGTCACAAGTAACAGAAATAAGCACAAATGTCAGAGCATGACAGATCACCTTCAGAACCCAGAAAACACCTCAGACCCCAGAGGGTTAAAGGGATATTACAGTAACCGTTTGCTTTCTATCCTGCTACAAAACAAGGACACACTCTGGATGGTTTGTGTGTGTATGTATGTATGAAATGCACCTCTCTGTGAGCACACTGCTAAAAGCAAGAGTAAAGACAGGGCCACTTGTATAAAATACTAAAAGAAATAGATGCCCAAAAATGAAATATCTGTCATCATTTATTCTCCCTCAGACTTTCTTTTAGAAAACAGAGAATTTCTCAAGAATGTTCATGCAGTTCTTTTCCATAAAGCAACAGTTTATGGTAACCACAGCAACCATAAAAGTAGTTTACATTCCATATTTACCACTGGTCAAATGTTTGGAGTCAGTAAGATTTTTTCACTTTTTGAAAGAAATCTCTTATGCTAACCAAGTATGCATTAACTTAATTAAAAGTAGACGAACAGAAACAATCGGTTCTAGTTGTATTTTCACTTCAGCCTGGTACGGCACGACATGGCACGATTAAGGCCTCATTATGCTTCTGCGTCAACTCCACGGCGTAGCTACGCCGTCACTCCTACGGCTTCGTGGCCGTTTTATGGTTCTGCGTCAGGTTGCGTTGCATCGCGTATAATCTGACCAATCACAGGCCTTGCGGTCTGCGTCGCCTCGACGCGTAGTTACAATTTTTTGGAGGTGCACGTCGAGCTACGGCAGAGGGGTCGGAGAGTGGTTCGCGGCAACGCAGAGAGGTCTGCGGGGGTATGCCCGTCGATTCGACGCAGAAGCATAAAACAGGATTTACAAGCCATTATAGTCCTATGATTTTCAGCATGGTTGGCTACAGTTTGTAGTGTGCTATGTGAGCAAAGTAAACGCAAGTTAATGATAAAATTAAAAGAAATATCTGATCATCCTCCATAACACGTCCCCATTTACATCTCATACAATCTGTAACTCTTGTGATTCAGTCCCATGGTGGAAAACCAAACAATATCCATACCATGGCCTGATCGGCATGGAATGGTTAAGCAACGAGGATGGTGAAAAAGCGGTTATAGTCACAAACTGTCGCTGCGCAAACATTTTTCCAGCATTCTTCCTTTTGTATGTACAAAAACAAAACAGCATAAAGGCTTGGAACAGCATGAGGGTGACTAAATAAAGACAGATTTGGGGTGAACTATTCATTTAGGCTATTCCTCCTTGGGAACTATTACAGGGACACACTATAGTCTCTGCCTTATAATTATACTCACAATTACTGATGACTCCACCAATGGGGTCTCCTTTGAAGTCAAACTCGATATCCATGTACTTTCCCTGTAGAAATAGAAGAAATCGTTAGCACATCCCATAAAAAGTGCATGGTGGCTTAGTTGATGACATGGTTCTTTATTGTTGTTTAACAGGGCTTCTTGTGCAGTCAAAATAAGATATGATCAAGTTGTTAAGGTCTAAGAAGTGTGTCCCTCCCCTATGGTGACACTTCAAGGCCTTTAGTACTAATGGAAGGCTTGCTGTGGAGAACCACGTGGCTCTTCAGTGGTTTCTGATGGTAGGAATAGACGCATGACAACGAGGGCAGTGATCATGGCAAACAGGGCTGAAATTTGAGCCTTCCGTGAGGCAGATGGGAAAAAAAAGACTTTCCTTCTAAGCACAGTTAATTCTCCAAGCACAGGCTGTTCATAACACACGCTGCCAATCATACATAGATTTGCAATGGAGTAATGGACTACTGTGAGAGAAAAGCCTTTTTTTTTCTCCGCTGCTGTAATGGTAAAATAAACTTTTTTTTTTGTCTTTCTGTCCCTGTACACTATTTGGGAAAGGAACAGTAAGCCCAGTGTCTCTGGAGCCAGTAAAAATGTTCCTCTTTATTTATATCCAACAACACTTCTAAAGGAAACTGTGTTAGAGGCTGATGGCTAAAAATCTGAACGTAAAAGCTGAAAATTGCTTTGAGAAAAAGTTATAACACAGAGAGCTATTGAAAAATGATATGATAAAATGGTGCTTGAGATAAATGTTAAAGTGTTAACATGGCATAGGGCAGCATCCTAACCAGTCCACAACTGTTTGTGCCACATAAATAGACTTTTAATAGAGCGTGGTGATTGGATGTTGCAACGCTAAGTATATATAACCTCTGTTAAAAAAAGTTAACTTAATTGTATTGAAATATGCACATGTAGTTTAGTTCAAAACTTAAATATTTGAAATTGCACTTGCAATTAATATAATAATGAAATAAAATGCCATTTAAGTGTACTCTGTAAAAGTGTTTTTAAGTGTTAACAAACAGTACACAAAGTGCACTTTGTAATAATGTCAAATCATTTTTTACTTTTTTAAATCATTCAAGTTTAATTTATGTATGAAGCACATTTAAAACAACCTTGGTTGACTAAAGTGATGTACAACATTGCCTATGTTTAACACCAAAATGTAAATAAACATTCACAAAACATTAAAAGCACAAGAGTACAAATAGGTTTTCAAAAAACTTTTAAAATCAGACACTGTAGTCGCTGTTCTGATAGAGAGTGGCAATTTGTTCCGTAGCTTGGGGCCAGCTACTGCAAAGCTCTGTCAGCCCTGCATTGTAGTCTGGGTACTCGTAGTAGATGACTGGTCTGTAATCTGAGCAATCTGACTTGATAGTGTTCAGTAAACAACTCTGAAAGGTACGGAGGAGCGAGATTGTTTAATGCCTTGAATACGAACAACAAAATTTTTAATTCAATACAAAAATTAATAGGTAGCCAGTGCAATGAACATAAAGCCGTTTGCGACGGCTCTTGACCAGTTGAAGTCAAGTCAAGTCAAATATATTTATATAGCGCTTTTCACAATACAGATTGTATCAAAGCTGCTTCACAGTATCAATCAAAACAACTTCATGTTTGTTTATTACTGGAAAAAAAGACATCCAAGTTTGGTAGAGCTGATCAATGGTATGATTGGTTAATTAAATTGAATATCCCCAACTGAGCAAGCCAAAGGCAACGAATAGATGAGTCAGGAAGCCCATGATATAGTTAACTGCAGTAATCAAGCCGTGGTGAAATAAAAGCATGAATTACAATCTCAAAACTCTTCCTAGTTAGAAGATTAGCAAAAGTCAAACCCTTCCTAAGGTGGTAAAAGCTGGAACTGACAAAATTGACAAATTATTGTTTTAATAATACTTTGTTGTTCATTAAAGTACACTTATTTTGATGTGTTATGATTATTTTAATTTAGATAACACAATTACAAATTTGTAATGATGTTGCAATTTAGTACAATTATATTTAAATGCATAACACACATTTTAAGAGAAATTACATTAACCCTTAAACAAGCAGTGCACACCACAGAATACATACTCTAATCTCTTTTAAGAGGCACGATAAAGACTTTTTCATCCAATTATGCTATCATTATCATAGTGGTGTCTGTTTGGAGTATGTGGGTCACATGACTTGGTTCAAATTTTCTGTGGACCTAACGTCGTCATGTCCACTCATGTAGCTGGACATTCTGACTTTGTAGAAAGTAGGCATATATTAATCGTATATAAATGTTGCAGTATATTTTGAATATAATTTTTTTTTTGCATAAAATAAATCAGAAATATTGATTCATTCGGCTTTTTTATACGCTAATAGGACAACGTATCCTGGGAAATCCAAACTATATTAAATATTTTAAAAATCCATTGGATACGTTTCACTTAAATCTAGATATAAAACGTGACAAATGAGTTTTTGCTGATAATTTTCCACTCTTGCCTGTTTAAGGTTAAAGGAACACTCCACCGTTTTTTGAAATAGGGCTTATTCACATTCTTTCCTACATTTAGATAGGTGTGCAAATTCATTTTTGTCTCAGTGCATGCATTGTTTTAGTTTGACAGGGTCGGCGCTAGCTTAGCTTAGCACAATGAATGGAATCCTTTGTTGCCAGCTAGCATGTCCTGAGTAAAAGTGATAAAAAAACAACAACAAAAAAAAGCACGTAATTACTTCTTGTGGCCTGCGTATTCACAACGAGTACAAATAGCGATACAGATTAACACTAGGAGATTTCCTAGGCAGATATTGACTTGGGACTATATTAGGGGGAAGCACAGGCGAAGTACTGCTGCTTAGGCGAAGCACTGCTACTTGGGCACAGAGATATCACACAACACATGAAATCCCAAGTAGCAGTGCTTCGCCTAAGCAGCAGTGCTTCGCCTATGCTTCCCCCTAATATAGTCCCAAGTCAACATCTGCCAAGGAAATCACCTAGTTTTAATCTGCAGCGCTATTTGTACTCGTTGTGAATACACAGGCCACAAGAAGTAATTACGTGTTTAAAAAAAAAAAAAAAATTATCACTTTTACTCAGGACATGCTAGCTACAAAGGATTCCATTCATTGTGCTAAGCTAAGCTAGCGCCGACCCTGTCAAACTAAAACAATGCATGCACTGAGACAAAAATGCATTTGCACACCTATCTAAATGTAGGAAAGAATGTGAACAAGCCCTATTTCAAAAACCGGTGGAGTGTTCCTTTAATGTATATTTAAAGGGATACTCCACTTTTTTTGAAAATAGGCTCATTTTACAACTCCCCCAGAGTTAGACAGTTTCTGGTCCCATTGACTTCCATAGTAGGAAAAAATATATACTATGGGAGTCAATGAGACCAGAAACTGTCTAGTTACTGATATTCTTCTAAATATCAGAAAATCGTCTGAATGGATTCAAAAACGGTAAAACTCAACTGTTTAACTCTGGGGGAGTTGTAAAATGAGCCTATTTCCAAAAAAAGTGGAGTATCCCTTTAAGTTTACAGAAAACGATAATGAAATTATATAAAAATGAACTTAAGTTCTACTTAAGGGGATCCAAAAAATATTCAGCTACATGTATTTAATATAAATTTAAACTAAAGTACATTTTAACTAAAATGCAATTAACATGCAATTAAGTGTCTGAAAACATTACATTCAGTTCACACTTAATTACTGTATATTATTTTAAAGTAGCTATATTATTTCGGTAATAAATGGTGAAACTACCATAGACTGAGATACATAAATGCTTTAGAAGTATTGTTCATTGTTAGTTTATATTAACTAATATAGTTAACTTTTTGTTTTACTTTTTTACTTATACTTTGTTGAAGTGAATTATTTTTTTGTACATGTATAACCAACATTTCTCACACCTGAGCAAACATCTTGGATCTATTGTTTGCCGCTATGCATTATGGAATTGAAGTTGACAAAGGATGCACTGCTGCCTTTAAAATCCAAAATGAAACAATTTAGGAGGCATCATAATCATGTAACTGCATTTGTGTTGGGATTTGGGAGTGTGCCTATGATGCCTAAAACTCACTAGGCTTTGAAACAAAGCTACAAAAATAAATGGTTATGTAACACTGATGGTTTCATGTGCGGGATGCAAGAGCCAGTAAGAGTGCTCAAACTAATTTTTGTGCATTTTGACCCATGAATTACTAAAATTTAGATCAACAACAACAACATTGACTCAACACTGGTTTGTTTACCCTGTTATGTAAATTAAACAGCACCTCTGTTGAACCACTGAAAGCACACGCTGGACAATTCTGTGTGGTCTGACCTCTGTAAGTACACACTCTATAGCTCAGTCAGTGTGTGTTTATTTAGTGTGGTCAGGCCGTGATAGACAGCTAAAAAAAAGCCTAACTGTCAAAGAGCCACAGCATCAAACATATTTGCATAAATGGAGATATTTAACTCTGCTAATCTTTGCGAGTTGTGTTGAATGGCATTGTGGGAGTCAGGAAAGAAAATCATAGTAAAACAAGCAGTACAGAGTCAAAGAACAGGGTTCTGATTGAGTCCCGCTGTATGAACAAGCATGAATCACTCTACTGTTTTTGTGTGTTAGAATAGATGTTGTTGGTCAATAAGAAGAGGAACACAAAGCAAAGTGGTACTGCAAAAGGAGACCGGTGGAAACAAAGTAAAACCAAACTCCCAAGAAAAGCATTGATAAGAGAGAACACTTTAGGGGTGGGCTGACAAAGCAATAGAATAATTTGCCTGTGTTTAGATTACTGATCTAAAGTCCATGTTGATCTAATCTAAAGCAAACATGCGCTAAAGAGAGGAGCAGCATCAAAACAGTTGTAAAATATTCTTCCTGGTAGAAGAAATGGATACTCACAAATCGAGACGAGTTGTCATTCCTCACGGTTTTGGCGTTACCAAAAGCTGCAGTGGAAAAAACATGCTGTGTGTGAGTTAGTCAGGCCATATTCATTCAGCACTACATTTCTACTTTGACTGATGTCATCTGGAGGAAAAAAGATCCTGAATCTTCTCCACTATCTTTCATCATATTCATGAAATATAAAATAATTAGAAGGCTAATAACAGGAACAATTCCACATGTCCATCAAATCAATAATTTTGTCCATTATAGAACAGTATGAGTATATGCGTATTTTAGTTAACTGTGATGGTCACTGAATGGAATGTACATTTGGCAGACACTTTAATCTGAAGTGAATTTCATTTCGTTTATGTTTACATTTTATCAGTTTACAGTACATTTTATCATTGGCATGCCTGTTAAAGCTTCAAGATGGCACCGCAACAAATGAAAGTATTATTGTGCATTCAGATTAAACAAACAATGATTACATTTAGAAAAGCATACTAATATATTACTGCAGTACAGCATTCTACGTTCTGTATGCATGGAGCATTCAGATTACCTACAGCAGGACCTGTGCAGTATACAAAACAGCACATTGAACAGAATACTGTATCCCACAATGCAAACTTCCATTTCAGTGACAAATAAACTTCGAAATAATCAAAAATTAGATTAAAGTTGATAACTTTGAAAATGCACAGTTGGTCCCTGGTCTAGTTGATGAAATACAGATAAATATAACAAGAACAAGTGGCTGTATAATCTATACAGCGTCTTTTTAGATTTTTTTTTTTTCTGTGACTTTTTCCAGGCCTGTTAAAGGGATACTCCACTTTTTTTGGAAATAGGCTCATTTTACAACTCCCCCAAAGTTAAACAGTTGAGTTTTACCGTTTTGGAATCTAAACTGCTTTGGAATCTAAAGTCTGTTACTGATATTCTTCTAAATATCAGAAAATCGCTGAATAGATTCGAAAACGGTAAAACTCAACTGTTTAACCATGGGGGAGTTGTAAAATGAGCCTATTTCCAAAAAAAGTGGAGTACCCTTAAACTTTAAAATTCCCTGAAATTTTAAGTTTTCCTAAGTTATCCATGACCATGGGACTTCTGCATACAAGAACAGCCTCATTTCTTTCAAATTCCATTTTGTTCTCCAATGAACCACTTTTTGTTTTGCTGCTTTGCAAATATGATTTTACTGAAACTAACATTACGCCCTCTTAAAATTAAAGGTTCCAAATAGGGGTTTTCACAGACATGCCAGCATAGAAGAACCATTTTTGGTTCCCAAAAGAACTTTTGAGTAAACGTTTCTTTTATTTGAGTTTTTTCTTTTATTTAAGAACATTTTTGAAATCTTTTTACCACAATAAAGAACATTTTGTGCAATGGAAGGGTTCCATGGATGTTAAAGGTTCTTCATAGAACCATATATGCTAATAAAGTTCCTTTATTTTTAAGTGTAACATGTCCCTCATTAAATATAATGAATTTTTGCATTTTCCTTCTGAACGCCATCTCCTCATAGTTACATAGTAGCTACATACACAGAAAGTCTATGGTAGAGAAACATGCAGCAGGAAATGTGCAGGACCCCCAGTGTGGGGCTCATTACTTCAGGAGCTAAACTCTCCCAGATGTGGGACTTCACTCTGCTCGGAGTCCTGCTGCCAAGAAGCACTGGGCATTCCTGCTCCATCTCCATCTCATTGCTTATGGGCACTTCCTGTTCATGGCCCCACATAAAAACACAACTGTCTGATTGCCAACAGGGACCAGGGAGCTTTTGGCCCATTAGTAGGGGTAGGATTATGGGAAAATCTAAATGATATACGTCTCAAATCATCTTGCCTTCAAGTGTCTGAAAGATCTGCTACTCAGCTTGCCGTTAACTGACCTCCAGAACATCTGATGTATGTTTAAAAGGAAAAGAGACCTGGACATCCTAAAGGTGAGATAATTGGTACAAAAATCAAAAGAAACGGAAAACTCACCCTCAAGCACAGGATTGGACTGAAGCAGCTGCTCCTTCACTTTGTTCACCTCCTGGCCCTTCCCACACACTGCCGCCACATATGACATCACAAACTTGCTGGCCTCTGAAAAACAGACCACAGAAGAATGAGGTCAGGGATCATCTTCGAGACAAGACCTCACCTCCAAAAATCCCCTTTACATCAACTCTGCCCATCCCACAGGGAGAAAAAGCCTTTCCCATTCAAACTCCCCCATTCCTTTAAAGCCAACCATGAGATCAACTGTTTAAAGAGTCCTCAACACTCCACTGAGCTGGTGCTATTAATTATAAAGAGATGACAGAACAACTCAAATACAGGGGAATGCTTGTGCATCAATGTCCAGTATGCCTTGCACACAAATAATAATAATAAAACAAATTATATATGGAAGATACAAAAATTATTTAAGTTTGTTAGATTCATATTAAGTCAGATTTTATTACGTAAATCTATTTAAAACATTCACTGATTTGTTTGCATCATCATTCAAAAATGTCAACGGAAGACCCAGTGTGCCTTAACAAATAAAATATAATATATGTTGTCAGATATTGCTGCATACTATTAAATTGGTGCGTATAAAGGAAAATGGTTAAATTTTACGTCCTTTAGTTCATTTCGTAAAAAAAAAAAAAAAAACATGTGAAAATTATTTGAAACTATTTATTTAAAATTGTTTTAGTTTTTACATGAAATGATTTAAATCTACTTGGCACAAATGGCTGTTTAAGATTTATCTTGTTCAACACTTAATGACTTTCCCATGTCTGGACCTAAGAGAGAAGTGACTTACACACAGAAGTGCTGATATGAAATGTTTTCTGAAGGGAAGGACGCCCACTTATGTTTTAGAGATTTACAGCTTTTTTTTGGACTCTGCTCAATTCACAGGACTTAAACTATGAAACATTTTGATCAAATCTAATACATAGAGTGATAATCAAGCAGATTGAAAGTAATGCCATAATTCCTCATTTCATATAGCTTAAGCATGGATCCTGAATATGGAATAGGAGTCGAATTTAATTTATTTCTGAGCTGTGGTAGATTTTCATTTGTACAGAAGAGCATTTTGAAATTAACAGTCACCTTGACTAACAGTCAATGTTTTTCATCAGACATTGCTCTGTAGTGTAGTGTGTGGATTACCACAATCCCCATTTATCTCATTGCCTTAACTGTTGGACATCCTGGATTTGAATGGTTGGCACAGTAAGATGGTCATTTTAAAACAAGAGTGCAGTTATGCACTGATGAACAGCTGTGGTTTTATACAATTACAAGATAACTTCTTTCAAATTAACATGACATGAGTTGAGCTGACATTAAAAAAACTCAAGCAAAAGTTCAGTCAAAAGAGCACTATACATGCAATACAAAAACTACAAGACAAGTGTGTATTTTATTTTCCCATTATTATTATTATTATTATTATTTATCAATATAATATGCATGTTGAGCAAGTCATTAATTGCTTGATCATTTCTATTTTCTGTAAGGCAAATGATTATTTTTAAAAGATGGATATGCAGGCACAACTTTATTACACATAACTTCTAAACAATTTTCCATTCCAGTTTGACACAAGAAGAGTTAGTCCTCTAAACTAATTTAATCCAAGATATTACAGATTGCAAATTAGTCCAACTTGCATTACAATTTTACAGTTGATCAATCCAGAATCTATGACATACAGTTTACTCTCTACTTATCCCACAAAAACAATGCATTATGGGTGAATCATCCTTTGACGGCATTGTGGATTAAAAGAATGAGCATGAGGGAAAAGGAAATTTCATCACATAGTTACAAAATCCTATATTAAGAAAGGTTAGTATCACAATATCTATCTATCTATCTATCTATCTATCTATCTATCTATCTATCTATCTATCTATCTATCTATCTATCTATCTATCTATCTATCTATCTATCTATCTATCTATCTATCTATCTATCTATCTATCTATCTATCTATCTATCTATCTGATAGATAGTATTGCCTTTAAACCCATCAAACTTTAGCCACTTCAAACTATTTCAAACTGAAACCTTTCAAAGCTTCTTCAAGCTTTCTGGTCAGGTTTTCTCAAGCCAACTTTGAAGTTTGTCTCATCAAACTTTTTTATCTAGTTTGTTACTGATTAGCTTGATTTGAGTGTAAATATTCTCAGTGGTCTTACCTGTCTTTCCTGCCCCGCTCTCTCCAGTGATGAGAATACACTGGTCTTTATCTTGATCCCGCAGGGACCGGTAGGCCTCATCTGCCAGAGCATAACTGAAAAGAGAGAGAATATTCAGGCTTTAAGAGTTAATTAGAACAGCAAAGCAAAGCGTACATTTGCTATAAGGCACCTGTCTTCAGTGTTCTGCTGAATCTGCACCATATCAGCAATTTACGTCAACCATCAAGACCTATTATTAGCCAATCCTAAATCGAGAACACTTTCTGATATGCTCCAATAAGAGGACATCAGTACAAGGTTTAGAGGTGGAAATTGCCAATGTTGGCCACACACCAGGGATTCATGTTTAAAACCTGGACAACACTAGGTCACATTTATTTTCAAATGGATTAGGATAGTGGATTTTAGGACCCAGATTTTACATGGGACAACAAGTGGCGACACAAGACAGTACCAAAGTTGCTATTCAAACATAAGTACACAAAAAAATCCTTGCAATTAAACTTCGAAATGTATTCATCTTGATAATATTGCATACAAATTAAATAGCTACAAAACAGTAATTCACTGCACAACACACATTGTGCTCAAGCCATATTAAAAAGTGTATTTATTGCATGCATGATTTGGTTAAAGAGATAGTTCACTTAAAAAAGAAAATTCTGTCATCATTTACTCACCCTCAAGTTGTTTCAAACCAGTATGAATTTATTTCTTCTGCTGAACACAAAATATATTTAGATTTTTGAAGAATGTCAGTAACTAAACAGTTGATGGAGCCCATTGACTTCTATAGGATTTTATTTCCTACTATGGAAGTCAATGGGGTGCATCAACTGACATTCTTCAAAATATCTTCCTTTATGTTTAGCAAAAGAAAGAAATTCATACAGGTTTGAAACTAGTTGATGATGAGTAAATAATGACAAAATTTTAATTTTGGGGTGAACTTTTCCCCTAATTTTTATTCAGCTGTGTACACCAACTCTACCACAACAGACATGTGATCCACGTTTGGTCACAACCCTCCAGCAGTGTTTTAAATAATTTTGCTTTGCATCAAATTTTCTTTTTAATAATGGATGCATCAACAGTTGACACCACTTGAAAAAATCCCCAGAGCAATTACATTTGTTTTGTATGATACAAACAGGATATATCTTCTTAATTAATATATGCAATTAGATTAATTCTACATAAATTCCAGGATGGTAAACAATCGAAAAGTGAGTCATATTATCCTATAACCCAGTGAGCTCTGTAGCAGTGATGTAATTGTAGCCTAAATGATTTGTCTGAAGAGGAAAAGACAACAGCAGCAGTCTGTCAGTTCACATTTGTATGAGTGGGTTTTTGGCAGCTGTAGACACTAGGCGTAAACACGTCCATTACTGACTGACACTCTCCAGACTGAGTGACCAGCTCTAAATAAATTGGCCTAAACAGTGCTAATTTCAACATTTTATTCTACCTCCCAGTTTCCTCCCAGTCTGCACTTCTCAACAATCATTACTCAGGAATTTTCCAAAACCACCACTAATAATAGGTCTGATTGTGAGGGAAATGCTGCATGTATTTCCCCTCCACTAAGTCTAGATTTGTCAGGTTCACAAGTACTGTAGCTATAGTGGTATACATATAGTCATAGTGTACAAAAACTCCAGAGCATTGATAAGGAGTTCTAAGGTTGAATGGAATTGATGTAATACTTAATGTATAGGCATGTTCTTAATGACCATGACAAAACTGCCTTATCTGATATGGCATACCATACTGTACATTAAAACATTTGAGAATTTCACTGGATTGCCCTAAAATGTCATGACTTATTCAATTCACAAAAAGGATAAATAATGCAAGTAAATAAAATATTAAGATACCATACAAACAACAACCATATTTTAATACTTTGGCTTCAAAATCTTTCAAGTTTGCCTACATAGACAGCATTCTTAGGCATCGTAGGCTGTTTCAAAAGTGTCCAGGATGATTATGCTTCCTTCTACTGTACGATGCTTTATAGTCAAATCCAAAAGGCACTGTCATTATTAGCAAATTTTGTGGGCAAAGAAGGTAAATTTCCTTTATCAATAGTGTAACGATGCATGAAGCACCACTTAGAGGACGCTTCCAAACAAAGCAGCTTTATATTGGTCATCGCTGCAAATTCATGTAGCTCATTCAAAGCTTAAACTTGAATCTGATGCAAAATACAATTGGGGAAACATTTCTTCTTGTGTGAAATTGTGTAAATCCACCTATTGATTAACTGAATTTTACCTGCATAATTTTGTCATACAATAGCAAAATTGACCGCACCATAAGGCGGCATGGCATGTAACCTTTGTTGCAGCCTTCAACAAACTCGATGAAAAAAATAAAAATAAAAATATGGTGGGAAAAGCAGGAGATTATAAACAGGCTCCAAATATCAGTGATATTTGTATGGCACACAAAGTTGCTGCATATGTAGAGTGTTCCAAATCAGTAATGTATAAATTAGAAGCGTTTATACTTGACTACAATAACCAACTATTTCATAGAAACTCCTATTGGTTTGAGGTGCTATTACTCCTATTACTAGAGGTGTAAATCTTCACTTGCTTCATGATTATATTCGAGTATAAAATTATTCTCAATGCATCCCAATGAATCTTTTCCTCAAATTATTTTATTGATAATATTTACTAAATGAATAATCACAACATAGATATTTTATCTTTGTTGTTAAAAATAAGAACAAAGATGCAAAAAAATAAGAACAAAGATAACAAAAAGTAAGAAAATAAATTAAATTTTTATTTTTTTCAACAAGCACATTAAGAAATAATTGAACAATCAAATGTAAAAATCACTGCTTCGTGTTTAGTATTAATTACAAATAAACTGATTATTATGTTACAAAAGTTATTTAAATCAACAGCAATGAGTTATTCCCTCTTTTCTTTTGTTGCATGATTAACATTAAAGGGTGGGTGAAATGCTGTTTCATGCATAGTGAGTTTTTTACACTGTTAAAGAGTTGGATTCCCATGCTAAACATGGACAAAGTTTCAAAAATGAAGTTTTAAGTTTGATGGAGTATTTCTGTTCCAAAAATACTCCTTCCGGTTTGTCAAGTTTCGGAAAGTTTTTTTCGAATACGTTCGTGTGTGACGTCAGAGGCGCCGGAATTTCCTTATACGGGTCTTAAGGGCACTTCTCCCGGAAGGGCGCGCGCGCATCTGTAGCCTAGTGCGTGCGAGAGTACGCCTGCGCTGGGCTCGGCTGCGCTGCAATAAAAAAAATGGCACCAAAAAAGTGTGTTTTTGGTTGCCAGGGCAAGACAACACTGCACAAATTTCCAAAGAACAACTTCTAATGTTTAAACCATACAGAACAGTGGTCGCGGTCACTCCAAATAAATATGAAACTCATTCAAAATGTTCCAAATTCAGTTCACTATCGCTGCAAATGTCTGTCAGCCAGAAAAGCAGCTCACTGGGTTTTGAATAGAGTTGTTCCGATTCCAATACTAGTATCGGAAATGCCGCCGATACCAATAAAAATTCTGGTATCGGTATCGGCGAGTACTTCTACCCATGTACCGATCCGATACCATTTTCTTAAACAATATCTAGTTATGCACGCTAGCTTTGCGTAACGCTGCAAATCCAGTGCAAATCGGAGATCAATTCTTCTTCGCTGCTCTAAACAGTGGTTGCTTGTGGAGACACAGGAAGTTGTGCTGTTGCCGCCACAAGCAACCACTGTTTAGAGCAGCGAAGAAGACGACGCGCGCGAGAGATAGCAGTATGTCCGCTGTTTAAAGTATGTCAGACTGTTAAACAAGCCAGTAAAACGGCGACATGTTTCATATGCCATATACTGCAATTTCGAGGAGTGGGAATCTCTGAAAGCTTCATTCAAACAAAGAGAAAAGTTTTCAAAAGACAGCCAACGAGCGATAAATATAACCGACAACATGTATCGAGTTTATTGTTCTGGATGACCAGCCGCGGTCAAAACTGAAATGCCGTTTATTTAACAAAATTGTTTATGGACTTTAAATTATAAAGAGATTATTTTCTTATATTATTCATATGTCATTTTTAGATTACTAGATTTATTTGTTGCACTTTTTGTATACAGTTATATTGTAAAACTAAAATACCTTTTTCAGTTTACAGTATTAGATGTGTGGTTGCATTTTAAGTTCTTTTTCACTTAAGAAAGATAAATAATATATTGCTGTGAAATGAATGTCAGATAATAAAAATACTGTAGTTCACTGTATGTATTTGTTCATGTTTAATTAAGGGATAAGTCTGAAGCACACCATAAAATAATTCTATCAATTCATACAGTGCTAGTATGAATTGCAGCTGTATAGATACTGTACACACCCAAGTATCGGATCGGTACTCGGCATCGGCCGATACCCTGAGTCCAGGTATCGGAATCGGTATCGGGAAGGGAAAAAGGGTATCGGAACATCTCTAGTTTTGAAATAGTGCCTTCATTTAAATATTATTAAGATAATAAACAGACTCTTAAGTTTTAATACTCCAAGCTAAATCTTGAATGGAACAGACTGACACTCCAAAGAATTACACCGAGAACTAAACACAAAAATATGTAGTCCATCTGATGCTGGTTTGGGCTCTGGGCGGAGGTCTGGGAGTAGAAAAGTGAAGAGTAGGAGAGCCAGAAATGGCACGGGGCATTACATCAATCCAGAAACGTGCACAGCCTAGAGAGCAGATGTTTGAGCATTGTGAGGTGGCCAAAACGCTCGACATGGCCCAAACAAAAGAGAAGCATAATACAATTACCCAAACCCTGACAGAGGAACATGGGAGGGGTCAGGGTCCCATTAAAGGAAATTTGCCAAAGTGGCAGATCTGGACCAACGGGACGCTTTAGGCACTGCAAAAACTCTTTGAGTGGAGGCGGGTCATTGTGAATATGAATACCTTAAATCTGAATATGAATGGACCCTTTAGGCTTCCTCAGTCAGTCTACTACGAGCAACAAAAAAGACAAGCACTCTTCCAATGACAAAAGGGAGGAGACGCGTGTGTGGTATTTGTCCTGATCCAACTTTGAGCTAAAATTGAGTTTTGGTTTGCATTCAAAGGCCAAGGAATCATTAGATGTTCTTCGAAATGTCTTCACGCCCCGCCTGGGGCCACACCATGTGCGGCGAGAGAGGAAATTAAGAGTAAAGTGAGAACATCTGCAGTTAAATTTCTCTGTGTGATTATCACAAGGTTAGGATAGAGGGGTCAGTTTGCTCAAGCCCAATTTATACTTCTGCGTCGAACTACGCCGTAGCTACTAATGTAACAACGCGTCAATTCTATGCGAACGCAAGCGCTGTGATTGGTCTATTAGAACCCCTCCCTCGGGTTTCACATGCTCCCTCTGCATGTGTAATTGCGCGTCAACGCGGACAACGACGCAGAAGTATAAATGAAAACCAACGCGTAGTGTATAGCGTAGAGGCTCCGGCGTAGGTCCGACGCAGAAGTATAAATCAGCCTTAGGTCTACCCTACAAGAGAGAGATATTTCTAGAGTATACATGCATCACTCTGACTGATATAAGACTTGGTGAGATGCAATCTGTGGGCTTGGAGTATCCACATCCGACTAGGAGATGAATGAGAGCTTCATGATGAATGGAGGAGGGATATCCTTTAGCACATGGCCTACAGGAGATTGAACAGTAATTTCAGCTTGGCTTAAGGCAGTGGTAAGGCCCAAATCCACAACATGAGGCACATGGCAGAAAATAGTAGGTTCCTACCACCGTAGTCCTACATGAAAGGGAAAACTGATCACAAGGACAGGAACACCCAAAATACAGCCAGCATCAATGCAGTTAATGTCAGAGCTTTTCTGTAGAAGTCATTAATTTACACTGTATGATACTGTCAAATCTAAATAACATTTTGGTTCTGAATGATACTATTAAATTCTTTAATATTGAGAAAATTTTGGTAACGATTTATTTAATGAAAATTTTTTATTCTAATTATTACAAACTCTATTCTGAATGTGCCTCAACCATGTTACAGTTCTTAGTTTATTTTTAGTTTTATTTTGCCTAGTGGACAGACCAATTCAGTTAGTGAGTGAGTCAAACCAATAACTATTTAAATCAAGTTTCAGTCTGATTGTCTGATCTTTTTGACCAATTCACTTCAAAATAACTGATTTATAAAGAGCCATTCATTTACAGATTAGCAAGAAGAATGCAGACATTCACGAAACTTCTTTCAAACGTGTCAAGAAAATAATTTAGTTCTAGTATAAACTTTCTCTGTAAAAATAAACCTAACTATTAAACTTACGGTAAAACAAGAAAAGAAAAAAAGAAAAGAAAAAAGCAGCTGGTTGCCCGTATTTGTGCCTGTATATTTTACAACTTATAATGTATATTATACATAAAAATTCATTTAAAATAAAATCATATCACAGCACTTTTTTGGAAAGTTTTATTTAACAACTGAATTGTTTTTACTTGCAAAAGCCATACATTTGACAGTATTTTACAGTAAAACGCATACAATGCGATGTTAAACATTTACAATTCTTTACCTTTACTTATAAGGTAAGGTAAAAAACTGAACTATTTTATAACATACATGCATACAAATAAATAAATAAAACGCCAGCAAATACTCAAGAAATGCCACACAACAACTGGGCAGGAGAAAACACACTGTAACCAAATAATGAATTGAGACTCAGCATGCTGGACACCTCGCTACACTGGAATAGGATATCCATATCTGCTTCTGAATGAGCCACAGCGGAAGTAATGTTTTCCAACATGAGGTGGAATGATCACAGACTACACTGAAACAAACAATGGACCACAGAAGCCCCGGAGAAGAAAAACCCCAAAAAACAAAACAAAAAAACAAGTGCATTCAACCAGGTGGCCACAAACACCTCAGCTGCTTCATGCACAAATATATGGCTCTTGTTTTATAGACTTTAGTGTGTCTGACTCTACATGCACATGGAGAAGCTATTGCACAGCCTGAGAGAGTAAACAGCTACAGGACGTTATGCTTTTCCATGAGAGATATGAAATAAGACATGTGACTTTCAACAGTTCAATAAAAGCATTTTTGTTCTCCAGCCAAAGTCTGCATTTAAAACAATGACAGATATTTGGAGTGAGATGGGATGAGGTCTACTATACATTGAAGACTTTAACCTAACAATAAAATTGACTTTACAAAATGGATAGTTCAGACTCCTTCAATGTAATATTTTGGGAAAAAAACAAAACAAACTCTAATCTTCCATTTGCTGAGTGTTTTTAACAGAAGGTACTTGCACGTGTTGTGTTGAAACAATAGAGACCTACACTTGGGATCCTCCTTCCATCACCCCCTTCACACGCACAGGAAGTAGCAAGTCGGTCTGTTTTTAGTCACCCAAAACCGGATGACTTTACTGCTTCCCTCTATCTGCACTGACTCAGCTTTCCTGACGTCTGTGCACTGTATGTTCTGTCATGTGTCCTACATCTGTCCTTTGAGGAGACCTATGTAGACTTACATTTAGGCCAACCAAGAGAGCTATCTGTAGGAAGTATTTTAAGGGAAAATATATACCTTCTTTCGGGAAACAGAAGGCAGCATTACATTCATCCTCAAGCAGATGAATAATCCAGAATGCATTGCAATGTACTCATTGGAAAATAAACTTGACATCCGAATATGCCAACTTCCCTACGATATAGTATGAAAAGAAAAGTATGTGAGGAGAGCAGCATGTCCGAATTATTCGCCATCCCTAAAACAAAGACAACAGTGCAAACAGAGAGCAGAATGGATATATCAGAGAACGATGTTTATGAAGCAAATGTATGGAATTACTAGAATGTTAAACAAATTAAATATGTACGGTTGTACATATATTGTATGTATATGTTCCACAAAAACTTTAGCAATGAAGGCTAAATAAGTATAGTTGACATTTCTCTGGCTTCTCTGCAATCTTGCTCACAATGCATTCTGGGATTGGCTTCTGCCATGGATTTTGGCCCAAACGAATTATCTTTGATGCATTTTGGAACAGCCTTCAAATTGGGAACACATCTATGGTGCCTTAAAATGCTGTCTAGGCAGTAATAAGAAGGCTTTTGTCGATGCACAGGAAAACGGATGAACTAAAATGTATTCCATGCAAAATAACAGCGTGCTTTAAAGGCCCAGCACAAACCTTTGTCTGTTCTGATGTCCTGATGCCCCAGCGAGAGAACATCCTCTCTCATTCATTCACCCTTACTTGCCAGGGAGAGAATACGGCTTTCCGATATTCAAAGTCGACTATAACCCAAACTAGAAATGGCATTTTCCAATGTAGTGGGTGACACACGCACACACGTGGTGGACGGGTTGTACAAAGAAAGAATAGTTGAACATGCCACAAAAAAAAACACATCACTTGACATGTCTCCATGGGAGGGTAGGGAGATGTGACCCAAGCGTGACCCTGAATGGATGTAGTGCTGTTGGGGAGGCAAACGGTCTCCAACTAGACGACAACCGATGCCATTGAGGCACGAGCTCGCTGTGGCCAAGGGGAGGCTGTTCCACACGAGCCAAAGCTTGTTTATCCAACCCCGTGGCAGGAAATGAGGGAGAGGGATTGTGAACATGCTGGGAGAGGGGTCACCTTCACATTTTGAGAGCCAAAATAAATAAAATGATATGGTGCAATAGGGCGATTATATAATGATCATAACTAAGCACAGTATAGCGTGGCTGACTACCTCAAAGTCTGCTTGCTTCTAGAAAGTTTACCGAACGTCTCACGGGAATGAATAAGTCATTTCTTCGTGAAATGAAGTCAGCATGATATAACGCTGTAAAGCCTGGCATATGAAAAAAATACACAGAAAAATCGTTTAAAAAATAGATTAAATTATTGGACCTTTAGAATAAATTATTTATAAAAATACATTTAAAAAAGTTTTTTTTTTTGAGTATCATTTGATACATCAGGCTTTTATGGCTCATTTAAGGAAGATGTTCAGAGAGCACATCCTCAAGGAAGAAAAAAAAACACCTCAATTTAATTGATAATTAATAAAAAGTAAGATGAAATTCCGATAATATAGATCAATAAGATGTTTTCATAATAGCAGCAGATCTATATGCATATAGAAATATTAGTTGTCACTCCCAATAATATGTCTTAAAGGGGTCATATAATACCATTTTTGTACAAGCTAATATGATTCTTTAGGGTCTAAATTAAAAGTTTGTATAATATAAATATACTTTAATTAAAAATTCTCATTAGTATTGTAAGAAAACACTTATTTTACCTGTCAAAAACAGCTCTGTTGTCAGCACGCCGTTTAAGTGCATGTGCCTTTAAATGATAAACGTTCATTATAAACGTGGGATTATGAATTATATTGAGAACGTCGTACATAGAAAATATGCCGTAATGTACCCTAAGTGTAAACCTGAGGCGCATTCATCGTGAACCGTGCAGCTAGCGATTTGCAAAGATTAATATAAATATTAATATAAAGCAAAGTTAATAAAACGTTACACTCGGCAGGAACACGAATAGTTGGTGCCGGTCCATTTTTCAGGAGCAGCTTCTTAGCAAAACCAGCTTTATACTGACCCACCTCGTTTATAAAGCAGTCTGGTGTGTGAAATGATTTGCGCAAACATGAAAGCATTGACGTTGATTGTGGGGAATATTCCATTCGAAAACAAACTCAGCCACTGCGTCTTCAGCGGTTCGGATTTAGGAACATTAAAATGACTGCTGTGTTCCTTATTGCACCCAAGAACAGAACACCACAATCGCTTAGACTTCATTCTGCTCATAGACAGTGCTCCAGTATCAACAATGACCGCGCCGCCGAGCGGACTTTTATTGACAGCTCGCTCACGAGCGAGGGTGGGTCTGTGTTGAAACGCTGCTGTCAATCAACAATTGTGGGGGGGTGTCCGTTTTATTGACGTCACAAAAACGAACGGCTAAATTTGAGGCAGGGGAAAACATATAAGGAGATTAAAACAAAAACACTGGATGGATTTTTATCATTATATGATGGTTGTGTACAGGCACTGCCAACACACATTTCAGTACAATCATCTTGTAAAAGTGCATGTACCATTATATTACCCCTTTAAGATGCGTTATAAAATTACAAACTATCAATCAGATGACAAAAGGCATGTACTGTAGTAGATGGTGTTCAACATTTGTGTATTAACTCTGAGAAAATAAAAATGTTCTTAAAGTTGTTATTGTCATGAAGACTGAAATAAGGTTTGACTCTTAAAGAAATTGTTACATCACACAGAAACTGTTGAGGTTGTAAATCAAGCAATTGCTTCTCAATGATATGACAGATGGCAACAGTTGGCAAGGTAAAACTGGTAATAACAGTAACAGTAATATTTTGAAAGAGATGGCTTAGCAAAGGGTCAATTACTCAATTAAAACAGCAAGCAACTTAACACATGGCTACAGTTTAAAGCTTATTTCAAAAAAGTGCCTGATTCCATGGATGAAAAAAAATAATTAAGGTCAAGCGTAGAGTCAAGATGTGAAGTAATTTCTGCAACCCTGAGAAACCAAGGAAAGTTAAAAGCAAGAATGTAAACAATGAGAAAAGCAAACACTGGCTGAGGCCAAGTTCATGACATACCACAGTTCTCGACATGGGACAATTACAAATTATAAATCCACACTTTAATATTAGAAAACCCGGCACACAGATAAAGTCCTCAATGCAGTAAATGATTCAAATATTTATCAGTTTCATATTTACATATTAAAAATGGACAATAGCGAATATGAATGCAAAATCCCATCAAACTCCTTTATGGATTGACCTTTTACTATAATTAAATGACTAAACTGGCTGACAAAAGAAAATGTAAACGCTTGTGTGCATTCAGATGCATATCTATTGATGACGGAGGGGAGGTGATTTAATTATTACACAACTTGTGCCAGAACAAACAGTGTGAGGCCGATATATATTCAAACTCTCATGCAATCCAATAGAAGGGACTTTCCAGTTGGGAAGTGAGCCTTTCCCTCACTTTATCCCTATGGCCCCGTAATACTCCAGACTTTTATTCTTCTTTTTTTTACACTTATACAGCTTTGTACTGTAGGCAGTGAATACTGCTGGGACAGAGGCGGTTAGCTTTGTGTTTCACTGCCAAAGGATGAGGGTGGGTGGCCACAATTACATGAGAAGAGAAGCTTCACACTCTACCAAAGAGCACGTCTGCCAACGCAAAGTCCAGAGTTCATCTCTCTCTGTGCTAAAAGCCACCGCTGATAACAACAACCGGGATGACACACTCACTTAAATGTCCAAGTGAATGTTGAAAACTATTTATCAACACTTGTTATACAATATTACCTGGAAACATGTGTGGGATGAGCAACAATGAACAAGAGTCACTTGCGGCTTATAAAACTGTGCTGAAGTGATGGAGAATTTAGTTTTTTTTTAATAAAAACCTAACCTCTTACCTCAGATCTTACCAAGGTCACATTTTACAATCTGATAAGCAATAATTGTAAAGGCAGATAGTGTGACATCACCTATCATTTATGTAAGATATATAACTTAGAACTTTGCTCATGATTGACAGGGCAATCAATAATCGTTCTGATGTCCACACTGCCGCAACAAACTGAAATGGTACCGTACAAACCCAAGCGATTTACATTTCACAGTGTTGGGAGAAAGTAATGGGCTATTTTCTGTAAAACACTGGATCGTTAAGGGATTCTGGGAAAGCAAACAACATAGCGGCTCTGTAAACATCAGAGGTAGCTGAACATTTCCTTATTGCCTAATGCCTTTACATCCGTACACAAGCAGCTGAAGAGACACAATGTGGTACTGTAGGTTTTCCACATGCATTGTCATGCAGCCACTATGATAATTGTACCGCGTACCATTTTGTGTAAAATAAAAGAGTCTAAAACCACCTCATTATATATTGTTTAAATGCTGCTATGAATCTAATGCACTTTGACTAATGTCTGTTATATGGCATGAAAAGCAGATTGCTCATCTTTTGAACAGTAATTAACTTTTTACATCATAGTTTCTCTATCTGGTCTGGCAATGGAAAATAGCTCCAGGTCTTGGCTTTTCAAACACAGCTTAAAGGTGTAAATAACCAATGTGGTTTGATTAGGCTTAACACAGATACACACTTTTTAAAATATTTTTATTTTATTAAAAATGTTCTCCCTTAAGCCCGTTTCACACATACTCCGTTTGCAGTGCGTATGCGGTGCATATTTTTTACGTACCCATGATAACAGGTTAAAGCTTTCACACTGCACGCGGGTGCGGTCCGGCAATGCGTTCCAGGAGCGGTGCGTATCCAGCAGTGCAGAGATCGTTTACGCATCGAGTCTATTTTTGCTGTGCTGCACGCGCTGAATTAAAGTGACAGCGCATAGTTCGTGGTCAAAATGAACACAAATTGACATGAAAATGTAGTAATTTAATCATAAATGCTTTTAATTAAATAAAATGTAGTAATCTCACCATAAAATAATTTAATTAAATACTACTATTTTTCACAGTCATCTTTTTAAGACCGGGGTTAAGCAAGGAAAACTACAATTTACTTCAACAAGGCCATATAACGACACTTGTCTCATTCGTTGGTGGAAAAACAAGTTCTTTGTGACATGCAAGATTTATTGTATAAAGATTTAAATTATGCAAAAGAAAAGGTATTAGTTTGCCGTTTTCGTCAATTTTAAGTTTTCATTTAAAATGCGATTTTAATATAAGTACATGGCTATATGTTACCACTTGCTTGAGCAACTTATTATATAATCTATATAAAAGTAATGCATGGATTAATACGTTGTTTAAATTGTGTTAAACTTGAATAGGCTATGTCTATTAAAGAGTGTCGATATGTGTACAATACAAAGATAATTGCACTGGTAAATACAAATAGTGAGTAAATGTGTTTGTGGTACAGCCGCGGATCAGTTGCGCACTGCAAACGCACGCAGCATATGTGAAAGCACTATAACGTGTGCTGCTCCTGTACCGCATACGCACCGCAACACGCACTGCACACGGAGTATGTGTGAAACGGGCGTTAGGTCCACTTAATTATTTTGTTCACCAAAATGTCAACTTACTCAAATGTTCTCAGACTCCATTATAATTACAAAAAAAGCTTTTCGTTTTTTGGTTACTTTTGGTTTACTCTTGTGTTTTACTGGCTCCATTCCTCTGTGCAAAGCTGCATTTCATTGCAACAAATTCATAAAACAATCCGCAATGAAATGTGATCAAACTGGAATGATCAGAGATCTTGTAATATATTTCAGTTGCTCATGTCTGCCACTGGGATACTGGGATGGGATCTGCAGAGTCGTAGGTGCTACGCACAGAAAAAGCACAAGGCTTGGTGAACTTTCTAAACTTGAATCTCTCATTAGTTCTTCTTGATTCCTCATTATATATACGACCCCTTTAGGCGGCAGTTTCAGCAAGTTTGTGCCAGTCTGGAGTTTAGGCGTGATGAGAGAAGCAGACATCTGGCCCACACCCTGGATGAAACCTGCCTCCTGCTTCCCATATGTGTGTGAGATGTGGCAGTGAGAGACCAAGTCAAATAAAAGAGTCTCCTGCACACACAGCACTCCCCAAATTCACACTCCTGCAATTTGTGGGAATGGTGTGATCATCATCTGCTATTGATGATGATGATGACCCCTGATTCGGGGTTGACAATGATAAATCCATCCTGTAATTTCTACATCTCTTTCTCTGCTTGTAAAGATAGTCATGCACGAGACACACCCTACACTACAGTAGTAAAGGCTAATGTTATAGTAAACAGGTAATCAACAACATCAAAAATACACAAATTACATGTACACCCAGCCCTGGCCTACAGTAGGAGTAAAGTGCCGAGATAATCTTAGCCTAAATTGCGGTTTTCAAACTCAAGGAGGACCAGACCGCCTTAACCAAAAGGTGCAACATGGCACAACCCAAATATGATTCATTCTCAAGGAAACAAGTCTTTTAAAATGGACTTTAAAAGAATAGAAGGAAGAATAGTTAAACAGAGCAATTAAACATGATCTTACATCTTTTATCATATTATTGGGAGATTTAGAGTGTTATAAACTTCTATCAGCTATCAACATTTCAATTCATAATTTTTTGACCATATAAATATTAGCAACTGCACCTTACATTTGATTAGTTTGAGCCTCTGAATAAAATTGCAGTTTTTTCTTCAAGTAAGGGCCAGGATTTTTGGGGCCAATAAAAGCCAACTATTCTTAACAACAATGTATTTTCAGAAATTAAAACAAATAAAGAGATGAGGAAGTATCATGAGTTGAAAATTTATTGTCTAACAACATTATTCCATTCCCTCTCTTAGAGCTTAACAAAAGTAACATATAATAAAAAAAACAGAACAGTCTTTATCAACAGAAAGCAGTCAAATGTAAAACACTGCATAGTCTGTATAAATTAAATATAGATGAATCCTTATTAATCCAATAAGAGTAGTCTACTAAAGACTGTATTTTGTTGTTTGATTAAACATTAAATGACACAGATGGCAGAAGGAATATTAGGCTGCTGTCCCCTTAAGAGCGAATGCACAAATCCAATATACTGTTACACACACGACTTATTTCCTATAACCATTTATGTTTACTTAAGACATAACCAATAGTGTCCAAGTGAATGCTCACCAAGCCGGGCATGTTGACATATTTCTTCTGTATTTAACCATTTAGGCGTGAACCGAAGCTCAATTAAAAGTTCACTTTGCCTTTTTTTCCTGTTTCAGAGCGCACACATACAGCCGCTTGGGGAACAGCATCACTTCGCAGCTTAATGCCGCTTTAATAACTCCTTTTATTATACGAGGAGGTCCTGCAGTTTAGCGACAGTAGACTGTGTTTTACGATAAATCACTGATCTAGCTGATTTGGACATTAAGTTTTGGCTTTCAGGAGAGCACATCTGCGAAGGAAAGAAATGCACTAAAATATCACAGCCCTATTTCTTGCTGTCATTGCTATAGGGTTGCTGTCATTGCAATGTCTCAGCTCTCCATGCAAAAACATTGCAAATTTATTGTCCTTTTCATACACCTGATAGAACTACCAGACCAGTAAATGTAGTGAAGCAATTTTAGCTGTGCATAGAAAAATTGTCTTGCAATTTTGTGTCATATAGAGCCAATGATCTAATTACATAAAGCTATTATATATATATATATAGACTATCATTTCATTTTTCAGGATTTACAGGGTTAAACCCATGATGATCAGACAATTCCTACAATAAATATGTACAGATATCTAAATATATAAGAGCTACTGTGATTAGACTGGTGGCTGAGTGAAAAATTTATTACATTTTTGATTAAATTGACTAAAAACTACTGAACTGATCTTGTTCGAGTCTCTGCATCCTTCGGCATGTCAAAGGGACTCAAATGCTTTCATTCAGGTCCTGCTATGTGTATGAATGCACTGGTCCTGGGATATGAATGTTTACTGTTATTTTCATAAGGGTCACTAAAACTGTGAAATCCAAATACTGACCTGCAAATCTTCAATAATGCAAAAATCCACACTTTACAAGAATATTAAAGGTTTGGGAATCGCTTAAAAATCTGTACCCAGCTAAATGGTTCCTGGACAAGAATGTCAATGTTATATGGCAGTAAGCTTCATTATCCAAACATTTGCTTTGTTTTATGATGATACTGTCACAAGCTGCATTTAAAGTAATTTATTCCAAAATCATCAGGTACCCATTTCTTGGCGGGTGTGGTTAAGTAATCCCTGTCGTAATTTCAATTGTCTATCCATTCATCTACTTTGCAAAGGTAGGGGTCATACGCTTGAATGCTGGAGCCAATCCCAGAATCTTGGGGTTGTAGGCACTAGACAGGGAAACACTCTTGATGTAAGGCCAGTCCATTGCAGTGCTTCACCCCCACAATACATTCTCTCAGCAAACAATGCCCTGGAGCTGATCAATAGCAGAGTGCTGAGAGGTCCCATTACATCATTACACAAAATGTAATACAACCCATCCCCTGAGACACAATGGCTCAAATCTGGGCATGACACACTGACTAAAGCCCCCATCTGCAACACCATCTAAGACCGCCATCTTCCAGAAATGAGACGAGATTAAACACCTGCCACCAACTTTGTCATGCAGATTACCACAACAACATGCAAAGCCACACGTGGACACTGATTGTCTTATAGGATGTTTAACAGCAATGCTTAATGTGATGAATGCTGGCTAGTGCATCCAGCGCAGTACGACAGTGTGGCATTGTCCTAAAACCTTTCCCAAATCCAACCTAACTGAAATGGACCTAATAAACAGGACCAAGACAAAATAGTCAGACGTTCACCCCTCGTTTTCAGTGCAGATTTTGACGGATATGATTTAAAACTGGTAAAATATGATCTGCAGGTGCAGGTGCAGATTCAGTGTAGACTAATTCATATGCAAGTGATTTGGAAGGCACTACATAGGCAACAATAAAACAAGTGCTCCTCGTGCAAATCACATGATGACTCGACTAGAATTTTCTATATACTTTGTTGTTAGCATTTTACTAAGCTAAATGCCTTGGCACATAGAAATACACACAAATATTAGGTAAAATAGTCATTAATATTTGTTCAATACTTTAATGAATGCCCAGTAGGTTTGGAGAAAAGCACATGAATATCACTGTAATGCTAGTTATTTTCTCCTCTAATCAAACCCAATTAGGTCTAATGGACTGGAACACAGCTGCAGAATCTCACTGCTGAGGGATGAGCAGTATTGGGTAGCAGGTGCAAGCAGGAACACCGGAAACAGAAGACCCCAGAGGGAAGACGGGTGCTACCTAGTCATTACATATGGGCAATGACAGTGTTTCAAAGATGTCTGGACAGACATTGCTTGTCTGAAGCATTTGGCAAAGCTCATCCATTTAATTAAGATGATGTGTGTGCTGTGGTTAAGGATCAGGTAATGGATCACCAAGCCTGAGGAAAGACTTTATGTCTAAACGTCTGTTCAAAAAAGAGGTCGTCCTATTATGCCCTTTTACGAAGTCTTTATTTTTTTAGGGGGTGCACTAGAATAGGTTTTTATGCTTTATTAATTTTTTTTTAAACATTTTATTATTGCAGCACCTCTCTTCCCAGTATGTCTCAAATGCTCTGTTTAGTTACTGTTTCAATGAAGCCCCTCCATCCGAAATATGCTCTAATTGGTTAGCTGTCCCACCGTGTTGTGATACTGTAGGTGAACCACTTAGAGCATGATCCAGAAATTTCACGCCCCTTACCATAACCGCAAGTTTTATTTGCTCAGGTGTAAATATTAACGATGATGTCATACCAGTTTGAGCCTGATTCAGGCCCAGAGAATGTTTACGAACACGAGGATCGAGCAGGACCTTTGCAAGCATGGATTTTACAGGACGTTTCAGAGTGGTAAGTTGCTAAGGATCGTTGAAATGTCTTACAAAAGCAAGAGCCCTGTAGGTAAACACTTCATCAATACTGTAATTCATGCCAGGCAAGTAGTAGCCGATGCAACTTTGTAAAGAAAAACTACACTCCTTTAGGGTCATTCCGTGTCAACTCAACCACAGCTCCCCGACTCAAATGTTTTATTTTGTTCGTTTTTTTCTAGAAAAACAAATATAAATAGTGATTGAAGCCAAAAGATTAAATGTCACAGATGTAGATTTACGGAGTAATCCACTATTTTTAGGGATGTAACGATTCACTCAACTCACGATGCGATACGATTCACGATACTGGTTTCACGATACGATTTTCTCACGATTTTTTTTAACAAGTGATTAATTTAAGAAATTATAAATGAAAAAGTGTCCCTTTTATTATTTCTCAGACAAAATGCTGCACATTTCTTTTTAATTTTAAAATATATTTGTCAAATAAAAAAACTACACTGAAATTAAAAAAAATCCCTTCAAGGTTGTTTCAACTCAGTCTTTCTGTCTGTCTGGTCAAGAGGGTGGACACTGGTACCTTCACACACTCAGTAAAAGACTATGTAAAATTAGTACCACATTTAGAGGGGTTTTAATTTTGTTATAATTTGTATCATTACACTAGCAAGAGTAAAAAAAAAAAAACACATTTAGAAAAATATGCCATAACCATCAACAAATTATACATATAAAAAATATATATCCATGTACACATTTAGAGAAAGAGATAGTAAAATAAATACAACACCTGGTTGCCACGGAAACACTGATGCACCTTGTGATCTCCGTGGCTCTCGCACTTGTCTTATTAATGCCTTTTACATGAAAACGGAGGTGACTTGTGCTTCTCACGGTGGTGATTATTATTAGTCTATGGAAAGTCAAAATGCCGCCACACCTCCGATTTGAATGAGTCAACGTCAACATCTACGCTTGCCGTCGCTGTGTGTTTGACCGCTCGTGCACAACAGTCTATTATGGCGCACACTGGCGCGGCGCGAGCGGAGCAAACCGAGCGTTTTCAGTTCATTCCTATGGAAGTTGAGCTTGGCTCACACAAGCTCAAGTTCCATGAATGAAGTGAAAACACTCGCTAGTTTCGCGCAAGCGAGGTTCACAACTTCACAATAGGCTACAGTAAACGCCCCTGTTGTTTAAAACGTGTATCGCGATTCGTTTAACATTGCAACCGATTTGAATCGTCACACATTTGTATCGATTTTCAACCGGTTGCGAGTGAATCGTTACATACCTAACTATTTTGTAAGTCATAAAATGACAATTTTCACCTAAGATTTCGAGCCAAATTACAGGGGTGTAAAAATTACTTTAGAAAAACGGCAGCATCATTATTTTATTTTTACACAGATTGGTAGGTCTATTAGTAAAATATGTTGACTTAAGTAATCTTTGTTTTATTATATGCCAATGGTGACAGTTCAAATCTGGCAAAAAGCACTTCTTGTGTAGTTTGCATGCTTGTAACTCAGGAAGTATTAAAGATATCTTAAGATTCTGGTTCTTAACAAACTTTCCTTTTGGTATCTTAATTTTAAAGGCCCTTGACAGTTCAGTACCAGAGATATGGACATGTTAATGTGGCTCCATGACTAAATTGTACACATTTTCAATGGTCAAAAACCAAATGTGGGTCACTTTGCATACAGCTGATACTTTTTCTAAAGAACATATCTAAAGAACAAATAATGCTAAAAATGTAAATTATTATTAATTATTCCCTTTAATAAATCTGTTGGAATGAATAATCATTTAAGAATAGGATTACGTGGGTGTCTGAATTGAGATGTTCCTGAGAACACTTTCAGTCCTGAATTATAAAATAAGCTCTGTTTAGTAAAGCAGTAGAGCAAAATGTGCTGAACACATGGGACAATTAACCTCAGACAGAGTTGTCATAAAGACCATTGAAAGAACAGTTCACCCTAAAAAAAAGATGGGAATTCTGAACGCAGACAACCCTAATTCACAGTCTGATTCGACTGAATTGCTCTTACCACACTCAGATGGCCACTAAGCCAAAGACAGCAGAAAAGTGTTTGGAAGGGAGAGGTGACACCGGGGCTCTTGAACCATGTGTGGTTGCCAGAATGATGCGTTTCACATTCACACTGGGTCATTAACTAAAACTATCTCTACACCAAAGTTCAAGCTCACATTCCAGCGGTCAGATAAGATCCAATGCATAGCATTTCCAAACATCCTATCGAATACAATTTTTGCCTTTTGATAACATACACTATTTATCTGTTCTACCAAACAGTGTTTATTGTAATAATAATAATACATTTATATTTTTGCATTTAGCCCTCTTTTATCCAAAGCGACTTACAAAAGAGGAGCATAACCAATTGGTCAAAGAGTCAACAATATTCTTAGTTTACAATGCCATGTTTACAGGAAACAAGCTAGAGCAGAGGAGAAATGCAGATAATTGTTTTATTATTATTTTTATTTTTTTATTTTGATAAATACAAAATATAGAACAAATTACAGGTGTATTTTTTCTAATTACTCAGCACATACTGAACCCTGAACCTAAAACCGTGATACAAATCGAACTGTTCAGAAAAAAAACTACTGACAGACAACAGACTAGGTCAAATGAAAATAAAGAAAATAAGAACAAATAATCAAACTATAAGCAATAGCACAAATATTTATAGATACTAATGAAATAATCAGTGCTTTTCAGGTTGAGGTAGGTTAAACAGTTTTCAGGTAGAGAAATTGAATAGTAATAGTAATTCAAATGTAAAATAACACTGCATTTAATCTTCCCTGTATAAATTAAATAAAAGATCAATCCTTTTTAAAGTTACAAAAAGTTATTCAGTCAAGAGCAGAGAGTGAGAGTTCTTTGTCTTTTGTTGTTTGATTAACATTAAAAACAAAGAGAGCAGCAGGCATATTAGGCTGATGTCACTTTAAGACATATGTATGGATACAAAAATGATATCTGTACAAGTGTTGTCTTACGTTCACACATAACACACTATATGTTTGCTAGGATACTCACCAAGACAGGGAAGCTTTGGACATACTTTTGTGTGAATGTGGCTGTTCAACACGACGAGAAGGAGAACTGAATTTAGTTTTCACATGCTGTCTCTGAGCTGCATTTATTTCCATAAAAACATTTGAGATTTGAGATTAACCACGGTGCAAGTGCTGTGGGTGGAGAACGATACAGCTCGCTTTTTTTAAAACCAATAACCGTTAAAGTGCTAGAACAATTATAAAATTATAAATACACCATGAAATCACAGAGTTGGATTTTACAAACTAATTTCTTACCATTCTAAGTCCTGCACCAGTCTTCTCTCTGGGCTGTCAGATTGCCCTGTTATTTAGACCTCGTGTGAGGGCACATAGCTCTTGTTAAGATATAGTGGCAACTGGCAACCAACAGATGTTTGCCACCTCCAGTGAGTGTCTTTAAACACGATACCATCTGTAGTGATTAGTGAGCAAGGTGGTCTCAGACACTTTGTCTCCATGTCTCTGATCACCGCTGAAGCTCAGCTACCAGTTCCAACAAACCCCTAATGCTAAGAAAACCCTTAGAGATAAAACCAATAGGTTTATTGCAACTGGACAGGTCCTGTTAAAAACAGGTGGGCATATGAGCTCTCAATGCCTCAGGTCCATCTGCACACTCTGTCGTCTTTCAAAAACACACTGTAGTTTTACATGATTTGAAATCAGCAATAACAATGTGGTCTTAAAACAGGGGAGTCATCTAAACATAGGCAGGACACAGTTAGAGTCTGTGCGTGCTCGACTTGTGTAAAAGAGATCCAACGAATTACTGCATTTAAAGCCGCTTTAAAAATTACAATTTTTTTTACAGAGTATCACACATTAAACTACTATGTTTAATGGTGAATATAATATATAATGACGCAAAGGTATTTGTGGGTTCACATAATGCCAAATGTCTTGATTTAACCAGTTAAAAAGGGAATACATTATGTTATGTAGTTGTGACAGATAGCAAGTAGCTATGCGTCTAACATAATTCTGTATTTTCAGCTTCAGAATCATGTATTTTTTCTTTCTTTTGTCACCATTACCAACTTCATTGGAGACCAGGAACAAGTCCAAGCCCATTCAAGTTCACCCCCCATGTCCATAATTTCTTTTGTGTTTTAATCAACAGTAAATTGTTGGTTAACTTGTTACAATATATCTTAGAAGTAATAATAATAATAAAACCCTCTTCTTTATTTTGGCTTAAAGTATCACGATAGTATCATATCGTTGGCACAGTATCGGGAATCGTATCGAATCATAACGTGTGTATCATTACACACCTAACAGTGGATGAAGAGCAATCATCGTATATAGGGAGCTATTTTTGTGTCTTTATTACATGCGAGAATATAAATGATCTGAGAGAAAAAAAAAAGTTTGAGAGAAAAAGTTATTACACTGATAGCAAAAAAGCATTTCATGAGAGAAAAAAGAATATTTGAGAGAAAAAGTTTTCATATCAATAGCAAAAAATAATATTTGAGACTAAAAAAAGTTTTGAGAGAAAGTATTTTCTCATAAAACATAAAAAAATATAAATTTGACATTTTTAAAATTATTTCTGAGAGAAAAAAAATCTCTCTTAAAATACTTTGAAAAAAATCTTAAATATATATTTTTTGCTATCAATGTGAAAAAAAATTCTCTAAAAAAAAACTGTTTCTCTCAAACCGCTTTTCTTTGCTCTCGATGCAATTTTTTGCTCTCGTGTCAGGATTTTGCTTTTGGTGTGAAAATTGTGTCATGGGCGGGGCCACGTTCTTTTTTTCCTATTGCAACGTTCCTATTGGCCAGTCGGGTGAGCATCGTCTTGTCTTGGGAGTCGAACTGAATGAATCATTATTACACCATTGTTCACGTCCCTTCGCGTTCGGTTCACAGATAGATGCCTCCTCTGCCTAGTTGTTGAGCACGGACACTCCAATGTTTGGGTAAGTGGGTTGATGACACACACACACAACTCGATGGGTAACTGGCTGAGCAAGTTCAGCATCACTGAAGATTAAACATTAAAAATAGCACTCATGCAACCTAGCATGATGGCTAATTAATAATTAGCTTTACTAGCGATTAGCAAGCTAATAATATAATACTCATTCATGAATATGAGTGCTATTTTTAATGTTTAATCTTCAGTGATGCTGAACTTGCTCAGCCAGCTAACATTCAGTTGTGTGTGTCATCATCTTACCCAAACATTGGAGTGTCCGTGCTCAACTTAGAGCTTAGATCGGGCCCAAAAAATCAAGCCCGAACCCGGCCCGACACATTAACTATAATTATGAGCCCGAGCCAGATTTAAAACGACCATTTTAATATGTGGGTCGTTATAACTGACAACTACTTTCTATGTTACTTTCTCCTCCTCTGTTCTGCACCTCCAAATACTTTCAAGTTAGCCTACGTGGTGTCGCCATCATCAGCATAAATGCTCCTGATAAATGATTGTTATTAAAGCATTGACACACAAACCACTGTTATAACATAAAATCAAGCAGCTGCGTGCATGGTTTGGCATGACTGAATGCGCGCAAAGTGCGCTGCCTTAAAAATTCATAAAGCTGACATCAGTTCATCGCGATCTCACACATTATCAATGAAGCTGACTGCACAATGAATCTTTCATAATATATACCCTTTGTATGTTATAATTAGAGGATTTGCAAGCGTACAGATTTCAGCTCTGAACAAAAAGTCAGTTTTGAGCAGTGCGGGGAGTCTATCTTAAGGCCATTGCGTTCAAGAAATCAACACTGTGATTGCTACATCGCTATGCTGCAAACAAGTTATAAAACGAAACTCTGGCCTGTAAATCATTTGTATTTTGTTTTATTTGTTCTTGTTGCTTTTCTGCAACAGATGAATAAAAATGTATTCGTTTTTATTTGTTTTATTCATAGATATTTCTAGTTTTCGGGAGTCCCAAGAATCGTTTTATTCTCTCTGAAACCTCACACACACAGAGTGAGTGCATTACAGCCCAGCCATCAAATCTAGTCCCGCGCCGCACTCTTTTGCTTTGGGAGTGCACGTCTCTCAAAGGCCCGGCCCGAGGATAGTGCCCGTGTCCCAAATATGCACTTAAAGACTTGTGGACTCCCAATGGCCGTCGTGCGCATGTGTCTGTTAAGTCCACAAAACCGTAGGGTGTCCCGTTCGTAATTTTAGGTATCATAAGGGTGCTCACGAGCTGTCGATATGCATCCACGACGCACGCTTTTGCCGAGCCGCACTGAAGCCAGCTCCACAGCAGACTTTACCAGACAGTCACAGCGGCGTTACATCATGAAAGTGTGGACCGTGAGTGTTTATTGTGCCATTTGGGACAGGGCCAGTGACGGGAAATATCGACCCGACCTTGGGCTCGGGCAGAGAATCTAAAGGCGGAGGACGGAGGCATCTATCTAGGTGAACCGAACAATGGTGTAATGATTCAGTTGACTCCCAACAAGACAACTCGATGCTCACCCGACTGGCCAATAGGAACGTTCCAATAGGAAAAAAAGAACGTGGCCCCGCCCATGACACAATTTTCACAGCGAAAGCAAAATCCTGACACAAAAGCAAAAAATTGCATCGAGACCAAAGAAAAGCGGTTTGAGAGAAACACTTTATTTTTTTTATAGAAAATGTTTTCAAACTGATAGCAAAAAAATGTATATTTAAGATTTTTTTTTCAAAGTATTTTGAGAGATTTTTTTTCTCAGAAATATTTTTTTTATGTTCTATGAGAAAATAATTTCTCTCAAAACTTTTTTTTAGTCTCAAATATTATTTTTTTGCTATTGATATTAAAACGTTTTTTTTCTCAAATATTCTTTTTTCTCTCATGAAATGCTTTTTTGCTATCAGTGTGATAACTTTTTCTCTCAAACTTTTTTTTCTTCTCTCAGATCATTTATATTCCAGCATGTAATAAAGACACAAAAATAGCTCCATAGTATACAGTATCACTATACCACAAATACACTAAAAACTGACAATATAAACCCCAATTGTCATGAACAGCTGTTAAAATCGATAAGGGTTGCGTGACCTCTTAATGGATAGGAAAAGATTATTAGGTAAGGACAACTTCCAAACCCTGACATAGTCTCATCTTACAAAAGATCTACCACGATAACCCCAAGCAGATGGCCTGACTTGAAGATTAAAATCAAATTATGGAGTATTTTACAAAGTCCTCACTTAAAGAAAAACCTCACAGTCTTTGAGTAGGGCCTAATTTAAAGAGACCTTAATCCAAGCCTCTCATCCAAGATAAGAATTATTCTTAGTTCTAAAACATACTGTACACTATGACCATGGTGTCCACTCCTGCTTCTGGAGGGCCAATGTACTGAAGAGTTTAGCTCCAAGTTGCCTGGAAGTTTCTAAGGCTGTATATAAAATTGCTCCCTATACCCTATTCCCTATACTACTCCACTATATAGTCCATAAATAAGGGTGTCCAGTCTGTCTTCTGGAAGTACAATGTCCTAAAGAGTCCTTTTTTGTTCTTTCACAGTTGCATGGAAGTTCCACTAACAAGGTTCACTGATTATTCTAGGTATTCTAGCGGCTAGCCATTAAGTGTACATCGGTTGTACACTTGATATTTAGATGCATTATGGGATTGAATGAGAGCACTTGATAGTATCCACCATGGTTTCAGATACCGATATAGTTGTGTCCCAAATTATAATCTATACACTATGTGCATATGTAATATGCACTTATACACTATGTAATTAATATGCAATATGTACTCATATAAACTTTATATAAACTTTATAAGTCATTCGACATCATAGTCTGAATGGCCCTCCCGCTCCGCTATGTAATTACAGCTGCAATGGTTGAGTGCAAGAAGTGTCCAACATTCCACATTTTTCAGTTAATTAAGTGCATCATTCGGGTATTTAAAATGCACTTTTTGGGGGGTAATTTTCAGTGTGAACACACTACTCACTATTCATACTACAAAACAGCATGTATAAGAATAGTGTATAAGTACACAAATTGGAACACACCACTTCATTAGTTTGTTCAGGTGTGTATAATTAGGATTGAAGCTCAACTCTGCAGGACAGTGAAAAAATATTGTGAAAGTGCTGATCCAATCTGACTTCTGACCTATTATGCTGCCTGAATTATAATCATACACTGTTCGGTCTTTGGCCAGAGGAGGACTGGCCCCCTGACTGAGCCTGGGTTCTCCCAAGGTTTTTTTCTCCAGAGTTTTGGTTCCTTGCCACTGTCGCCTTTTTCGCCTTTCTTCGCCTTCAATCCTTAGTTGGGGACATTTAATTTTATATTTATCAATATTATTACAACAACTTGCAGGGGGTCCTGTACCAGCTGAGCAACTGCCATTGAACTCAATGGGAATGAAAGCACATAGCTTTGTTTAAGTATTATACACCTTTATTCCACAAGTTAAAAGTCTGGCTAAATGACACTAGGCTCTTCATAATATTTCTGAAAATGATAAAACAAGCACAGACTTGACAAAAACTCACCCAAAAGCTTGACAGCAGTTTGAGCGCAGGAGCTCTGGGCCATTTCGCTACATCCACTGCCTGACTGCTCTGTTTACAGAGGCGATGAGGTGATGATCATAAATACAGCCTAAGTTGGGCTGTTAACAGAACCGGTTACGGCCCATTGTCCCAGAACGCCTGAATGTACGAGCCCGGGAGGCCTGTAAACCCAGAGCCATCTAAAAGGTCCGCTTCTCAGGCATGATGGGAAAAGCAGCTGCACTGGAATGAGCTCAGAGCCTGGCTTCAGATCAGAGGAGCATCGACCCTGACACCACTGTAACAGGGCTAAGACTAAAACATATGAATATGGAAGGAATTAAGACTGAAGGAGAACTCGCATACCACAGAAAATATTTACTTAAATCAGATCAGATGAACACGATGATCCCAGAAACAGAAGAGAGATCAATTTAGAAACACGAGGAGAGCAAACTATGAACATACAGGCAAAAGTATCAAAAGATCATAAAGGAAAAAAAAAATATTGGGAAAGAAAATACAGCTGTACACAGCTGTTTATTTGAACTTTCTTTTCCATGGGGAGAGTGTATAGATTGAGTAGGAAACATCCAGTCCATTCTCAATGACTCTTGTTTTGAGAGTTAGATCGGGCTATGATGTTTTTCAGGGGGCAAGTGTGCATCTGCCGATCAAACAAAGCAGCCTGCGCTGTTTTGATTTGGCAGTCTGGTCAGGCGGCTAGAAGCCCACTAGAGAGACAGATGGTCATTAGCTGGAGCAGGACAGGACAGTGAGCTGGAGTAGCCCCTCCCCCGGCAGCAGGGCATGTCTCAGGGGTCGAGTACACCGTTTATGCACAACTACTCTGCAAAAGCACTTCTGCAAACATGACACCGCTGGGGGACTTTCACATTATTATTGATAAAAGTGCTTTATAAAATCTGCAAGGCTTTTCCAACCCTGTGTATTCATGTCTGAACTGATTTTCTCAAGTTTGTGCTCTGCTGACCAGAAAGTCTAGAATAAACGTGAAAGTGGGCCCTATCATACACCTGGCACAATGTGGCGCCAGGCGCTGTGTTTTTTGCTAGTTTCAGCCCGACGCAGTTATCATTTTCATTTTGTTTAAGTAGCAAATGTATTTTCGCCAGCTGTGCATCCATGGTCTGAAAACGAGGTGCGTTCAGGCGCATTGTTGGCGCGTTGCTATTTTGAGGCAACTGAAATAGACTGCGCCATTGACCAGCAAAAACCTGGTCTAAAGTCAATGGCGCAATATATTTTTTTGTCATTCAAAGAGCGCGTTAGTAATGTGTGCCTATAGGCGGGTCCACAACGCACGCGCACTTTGTCCCATAGATGGTCTGCTTACGCACGTTAACCTCACACACGAGCAGATCCGTTTCCTCTCTGGTGATGTGTTCAGTTTTTCCGCTAGCAAATTCTGCCATGTAAATAGCGAATCTGCCATGGCGTGAGAGCAACTGGCATTTAAAGGGAATGTGAGATGAGACTGATTGATTTATTGCACATTACGGCCAAAACACACCCATTACTCACTAAGAGAATAGGGATGACCCTTTTAGACCATGTGCGCCGACCATTTTTCCTGTCGTTAAACTAGCAAAAGTGGATTCGGACATACCCGAAGTGTACTTGTGCTGTGCGCTTTAGACCATGCGCTTATATCGTTTTAAATAGGACCCAGTGACTCTGTTGGACAGTGCTCCCAAAAGATTAAAATCTTTGCTGTAATTTATTGCTAACTGTTCCTAACTTTAGTGCTAAAAACTAAATGTTAAAATAAGAAGAAACAATTGAATTTCCTATATGCTGGTATAGGCTAGCCTACATAGGACAAGCTGTTTGGAAAATGGATGGAAAAATAATATGAAATATAAACAAAATAAATTTTACAAACAACAGTCAATAACCAAAATGGTGCTGACATACTGTCTAAACCCAATTGTGTGTGATCTTGCGACACAGAGGTCAGTGGATGAGAAGGATTCTAAACTCACATGTGTGGACTGAGCTCATAGAAGTTTCTGTTGCGATACTCCTCCACCTTTTCTGCTGTGTAGATGGGCAGGGACTTGTAGGGGTTCATAGAGATCACCACACTGCCAATGTATGTCTGTGAAGGAAAGCGAAAGAAAATACCTGATCAGTAGAGACAACATAACCAGTCATATATTCAATATACAGTATATAGACTAATTTTGGTACCCAAGTGTTGTCACTGCACTCTGTTTATGTACGGGTCAAGCCAGTCGTAATGAAAAAAAATAGTGCCTATTATGAAAATGATGGTAATTGTGAATTTGTACTGTTATTGTTAAAACCGTAAAAGATCACTGTATTTATACTTGTCAAATTCAGTTCATCCCCTGCTGTGAGACACAGAAATCAGCAAGCGCATTTGCTGGCTCATTCTGTTGTAGGAACAGTGGCGGCAGCAGCGTAGGGGAGCAACGCTACAATATGCCTCCGTCTGCACGATCCAGATGGGAATTCCTGGGTATTGTTCAGACAGGCGGGGGGCCCGCAAGCAACTGAACAAGAGGAACAAACAAAAATGTTCGGAATCCCAGGAAGCATCAACATCACAGGGTGGTCAAAAGTGGCCAGTATGGACAACTGTGTCTGAAGTAGTCTATTTCTGAAGACTTATACAAACATTGCATAATCTATTCCAGCTTCTCTTTCTGTAAGACTTTCTTTCCGTATACACAAACTAATTTTCAACTTATCACGTTAAAAGCAAATCTCAAATGTCTGAGGGACCTCAAGAATGTGTATTTCCTTATTTCTTGCTGCCGTCTTCAACCATTCATTACAGTGAGTGTTGCATAAGGCTTGCAGCTGGAGGATCAGACCTCTCTCATGGCAACACAGCCTATTGTCAATGTGTTCACACGACACATAATCAATGCCTAAGATATAAAAAAAAACAATTGTAAATGGACAGATGAACAAGTGAATGTTGAAAGTCAAAAGCACAGACATCCCTCAAGGCATACATGACCCAATCAAAAAAGTGTGGACAACTGAAATTATCTTAAAAGCTTTTTCAACTAAATTCCTAAAATACATTGAAATATATAAATAAATAATAAACTAAATAAACAAATGATTAATGACTAATTAGTAACTAATTAATAACTAATTAATGACAAATGACTAATTAGATTAACTACATAGAAGGAAAATCAGTTAACAAATGGTCTGAATACATTTGAACTCCCAAAAAATAAAAAAAATATCAACCATGAGAAGGGAGTCTAGACAGAAGTTGGCAACTGAGGAAATAACTAAATTTCCCTACATTAATTTGTGTTATTTCATAGTTTTGATGACATGAACTAAGTAAAAAAAATAAAAAAATAATAATAATTCTTCAGTATTAAACTTCAGAGCGATTCTTCTTTCACACAAACAGAAGAGGACTTCATCTCTCATTTCTATGAGGAATATGATAGCATCCTCCCATTCCCAGATGTATTTAAACACTGTCAACAATGGTGACATCAGGGACACTAGAGATGATACGACTATCGGTGAATTAGAACAGGAGTAGGCCAGTCTAAATTCAATTGTCCCTCAAATGCATGTAAATGAGACCTGGTGCACCTATATTTTGGCGGATCGAGCAACTGTGGATTAATAAAGAACATCACTAAAAGACTAAGCTACACAACCACATATGTTTTCCTTAACACAAAATGTGCAAATACCAATAAAAATGATATCAATAAATACAAGGACCTTTGTTTCATAACTCCGCTCTTATTGCCTGCTGTATGTAAAACTGGACCCATCATAGCCTCTTTTTACAGGGTATTGATTAGATAAGGAGATAACTCTTTGTTAAGTTAGTATTGGTGAAATGTAAGTGATATGATGGACAGTGATGTAAGCTTCTTGGCATAAGATGATACTGATAGTGGAGACACTCCTAGAAACTTCATGAACCGTACAATATAAGCTTAAAGGGTTAGTTGACTCAAAAAAGAAAATTCTGTCATTCATTGACTCACCCTCATGTCGTTCCAAACCCGTGAGACTTTAGCTCATCTTCGGAACACAAATGAAGATCGGAGAAATGTTGACAGCTACACAACTGACACTTCGACGTTTAAAAAAAAGTTCTTAAAGAGATCGCAAAACTAATCCATATGAATTGAGCAGTTTAGTCCCAAATATTCTGAACAGACATGATCGCTTTTTATGATGAACAGATTGAATTTAGGCTTTTATTCTCATATAATTCATTCATTAAGCTCACGCATGTTTGCTTGACGTGCGAGAACCAATGAGGTTCATTCTCGTGTTACACAGCATGTTTGAGCTTCTGCAAGAGGTTTGTTCTTGCGATTCAAGCAGGTTCAGTTGAGCTTCGGTTTGTTCGGTGATCAATGTTTATATGCAAATAAAAGTTCAATCTAAATTAAATCTGTTCATCATATAAAGTGGACAAGTCTCTTCAGAAAATGTGGACTAAACCGCTCAATTCATATGGACTAGTTTTCTGATGAACACAAGGATTTGATGAATCTTTACCCACTTCTTTTCCATAGAAAGAGTTCGTAACAAATTGAAAAATAGTTGTACTGTATGGACCACTTTCTGGAGCTCAGTGAAATGTTGAACTGAGACTATACGTTCATCTTGAGAGTGAATAAATAAATGACAGACTTTTAATTTATAGTTGATTTGACTATAACTTGCTAACAAGACAAATAATTTGCACAAAGAACAAATTGTGGTGATGCTCATGCACGTGACATTGCAGTTCTAAGTCATCATGAAAGTTTTTTATTTGCATGTGTTTTAAAGCCATATCAGATTAAACGTCTGATATATTTTTTCTGAGCACTTTTTTGCAACTTATTGAATTTAAACTGTCAAATACACACAAGGTTGTCAAAAACACACAAAGTTCTCAAACACACTCAGTTATGTCTGTGAACGTAAACAGTAGTGTATATTAGATCTGTGTATTAAAGTGACAGCAGCTTAATCTACAGTACCTGTTGCTGTCTATGATGTTAATGTGAATCAAACAAGAGAGGAGATAAACGAGTGCAGCTAAGCTAAGAGGAGCTAAGCTAATATGATTAGCAAACTCACGTCACAATGGAGTGTATTCCTAAACAACTCATTTTGAGTTTCTGATTTATGGAGAAAATAACAAATGGATTGGATGGATTTTTGCCATAATATGGTGGTTGCGTACACACACTGAGGACACAATTAAGTACATTTTGCATAAAAGGTTCCCTCTAAGAATGAGGTGTGCAAGTTATGCTAAAAAAATTGACTGTTTTCAAACAGGTTTCCTTAACACTCACAGTATCTTCACATTGCATATTCTGATTCATTAAACAACTATTTACTTATTTATCTTAATTATTACATTTCCCTACCTGAATACTCTTAGGCCTAACTATCTCTAACTGTTCTATAGTATTTATCTATTTTAATTTGTGTATTGTTATTTTTACTGTTCGTTCATTTGTCTAATAATATTTGATTTATTATTTAGGAATTTTTGCTGTGGCATCAAAGCACTTAAAATAATAAATGGGAAGCAAAGTTATATTAGTCTCAGAGCTTTTCTACTTTCGATATTAAATTAAAAAACAACTGAACGAATGATGCACGGATTCATTACTTACATAGATCTCGTTGTGATCGAATCGCTTCTTTAGATTCTCAATGAAAGTGTCTTCTGACAGGGGCTCAAGGAGGACCATATCGCCCACCCCTATCATATTGTCGAGAAGTGATGTCTTCACCTCCATTTTGGACAGCACCCCTAGAGAGAAAGTTAGACAATTATATATCAGAAAACTGTAGGCCTTGACTTATACATTACCTCCATTGACCTAGATACATGTCTGTATGTAGATTATTTCAAAATACATTAACAATGCTATTACTGACAAATGGCTTGAATACAACTGTTCAATGATAAACGTTATACATTTTTGATAGAAAAATGTATTTTGATATTTTTGTGGATATTATTGTTAACTAAAACCAAAACCATTAAATTCATCTATAATTAATTGAACACAATGCATATTAAAATATTCTCCTTTCTGTTTAAATAACTAAAATAACACACACCAGTAAAAGCAGTTTATAAAAACAAACCTAAAAAAAACCATTAAAACTTAATTTTACCTAACCTCATTAACCTAAATTTAAAATGAAAACTAAATGAAAATATGAAAACATAAACCTAAATAGTACATCAATTGTTTTAAAATAATGTTGTGGACTGGAGGATTAATCTAAAAATGTAATTGTGATATAACCAACTTTGTAATGAGGAGCCAACAAGCCAGATTCAGTAAATGAAAAAAAAAAAAACTTTATTACCAATATTATTTTTTTTAAAGAATTGACGTTTTTGAATTACCAAATTTTTATTGTGCTATTTGAAAAACTTTTGTTTGACAAATTCTGTCTGGTGTATAATTACTTGTTTACACCACTAAATGGTACAAAGGATAAAACCATGTGAAAAAAACATGAATACCAAGACCACATAAAAAATAAATAAATAAAAAAAAAAAGGCACATGCATTTTAAATTGAGTTTGAGATTTTATCCACTTTTTGGACACCATCATGTGTCACTGACCCATCTAACCTAGCATTCTACGCACGGTCCTTCCACGGTGCATTAATGGTGATGTCTGTTCATATTGATAAAACTTCACCATCAGCTTTTTGCACTTCTAAACTAAAATAATGCTAATAAATTCTGATGGCAACACAGCTCTTGACTGGCTGAATGTTCAGTTCTGTTCAGGACACGAAAAACCCTTGTCCCAGTCAACACTTTATTTAAATCTTTACTTTAAGCAAACCCATCACGTAACATTAAATTGTGATTTCACAGTTAAACTGCTAGGTGCGGCAATTTTTCCCTTCTCTGGTCACTAATCCAGGTGCCAAATTGCATTCAGGGCCTTGATACCAGGCTTTACCGAGCCCCTAAACCCCCAATGCACTGTTTAAACAAATGGGCAATGGCAAAGTGTAGTGCTCAGCATAAAGCTCCTCCAATAACAGCCTACGTTTTCACTCCCAGCAAAAACAAAACAAAGCACCCAGCATCACCAGTCCTTATCAAACATCAGCAATGAAACAAGTCCCAAATACATTGTGGTTTGTTGATAACAAACAAGTGGCATTTGCATGCAATGTGAGTATGACTAAAAAAGTTGAATGTAAATGAAGGATTAAGAGGTGAAAGCCAACAGCAGATCTTGGACTGATAAGCTTGCCAGTGTTTAGTGGGGAATTAGTCATCAACTTTCAGACTTTGCTGTCCTGGTGTCAGAAATTAAAAAGAGCCCATTAAACTGAAATCAGACTTTAGCTTTTTATCCACTAGTGTACTCATAAACGTTGGCATTACATTTAGCAGATAATGTACAGTAGAAACAAAATATTGATCACCTTGCACATCATACAAAGTTTTGCCCAATCAAATCATCTCTCTCTCTAGAAGGAAAATGTCCCTCCCCTGATATTGTTTGCCAGCAACTAGCAATATATAGTAACAAATCATGGATCACAGCTGAAATAAACTATACCACATACAAAAAAATGTCATGAGCACATTGATATGTGCCACCGCCACCCATACTTCCTGTTAGAACATCTATACAGAAATGAAAACTGTGCTCGTCATTTCATTGGTTCTTTTTTTTTAAATGGGCCTCTTTTAGGTCATTTTTTTTTCAATATAAAATAGTGTGGAGCACTATTTTATAAAAAAAGTAATTATTTAGAATTTGAAAAATTATACCTATTAACTAACTAAAACAAATAAATACAAAAGTAACTTATTTAAGATGATATATTTTTTCCCCTTAAATAAAACTAAACAATTAACAACACTTGCTTTAGAGACTGTAAAAAAAAGAGAAGACATATCTGACATTTATGGGGGACAAACGCCACATAGAGTCCACGTTATGCATTAAATAGATTTTTATTAAAGCTACTGAAGTTATTCAGTCAAGATCAGGAAGTGATTTTCTCTTTCTCTCTTGTTTTATTGCCATTAATGACACAAGGTTTATTAGGCTGCGGTCCAAATGCACGGATCTAATACACAGACACGCATCCGATAAGAGTTTAGTAGTCATGCGCTGTTTGACAGGTTTTTAAAGCACTTCATGTCAGAAAAGCTTATATCAGAACAGTGCACATAAAAGCCTAACTGGCATAAAGTTGAGTGATTACGAAGAACAGTCACATGAGTGTAACCCTACTACGTGAATTTATGTTAGAATGAAGTGAATGCATGTTAGTTAGTACAGATGTTGGGACGCAGACGCCAGAACTGCAACTGATATAATGTGCACTGTAACATGATACTACGATATTTCTTCAAAAGCAGATCGTAGAGACATTTTAATCGTTCTCAATCAAAAATCGTGATATTGCACACCCCTACTCAGAATAGAATGTTATGAAATATCATCAAAATGTTAAAGTCCCCATGAACCGGAAGTTGCAAACGGCTTTTCTCCAGTGCTGTGACGTATTTCCGAGAGAAACGGAATACTTATGAGGCAAAATAGTGAGCGTGGCTTTTTTTTCCAACTAGCACCTGATTGGATCTAGAAAAATGCACCTCCTTGCCATCTCTCCTTTCACACGCTGTGTGCCTGTCTAATGTCAGTTGGAGGGGCGTGATTACGGATGTTAAGCAGACACCCAAACCATCAAGCCTACGTCATCGGGCAAGGTCCTCCAGTGCAGAGGCCAAAGAATTTTTTTGTGTGGATTGACTTGCACGGATGAATTGTTCACCACAAAACGATCAATTTAGGCAAACAAAGTATGTATGGTCAATTTTGATTTCATGGGGACTTTAAATAAGAGATATAGATCTAAATACAAGAGATATCTTGTTAGATAACACATTCATGCCATTTTTGCCAATCTCTATGTCTTGCTCAATTCGTGTCTTGGCAACAGCTGTAACCAAGCAGCCGGGGATATAATCAGCTACCTGTGGAAAAGGACCACAGAAGACTAAAGGTCATGCAAGGCTAGGAGAAACCCTGATGTATCCAGTGGTTCCAGTGTAAAGAGAATAATTCCAGGGCTCGCTCTCGCCACTGCATAGCAACTCCTGGCAAAATCTACAAGTCTAACTGAATAACAACTGAATACCAGCTGCTCTGGAAGGGCAAATTATTGGCCAATAAACATTCTCCTCAGAAAACCAGTGTTTTTAATTCTTTAATCCCTGATCATCAAATACTTGATTTGGTTTCACATAGACAGACTTTATATGAAAACTTGTTTAAGAATGGCATTTATTTTAATATCTTTTGGTTTATTTTCTGTTGCCGGTATGCCACATGGCATGGACAATTTATACTGTGGACTTTATACAGGGAGAGCAGGAAAAACAAGCCAGGAGGAAACCAGGTAATAAACAGGCACCACCAAATATGTGGTATTACATCTGCCAGTGATGGGGTGGGTATGTCTCTGATCATAACATTTATTCTAGAAGGAAAGACTACAGTAGGGAGAAACATCAGAATGTAAGTTCCAACAAAAGTGGAAACTTGGAAACGGTTGTTCTACTAAAATTCCAAAAGCGTGCATCCTCAGTAAGCATGTGAATGTGTGCTGGTAGCCTATAGCCCAGATTCCCCCAATGACATAACTATTTAAACAGCACTGGAATACATGGACCATATAATAAATCCTTCAGAATCAATCTACAGATCAAGAGAGGAAGCAAGGATTACGTTTTTTTTCTGACAAGGACAGCCCATCGTGTGGTATTTATTAATTAATTTATTGTTATGGAAATGCTGCAAAGATTTTAAAAAACTATTTTAGTTTTAAAAACACAGTTTTAATCGTTTGAGCCAAAGCTGCATGAATGAACAAACAAACGAATGATTCTAGGCAACAATGGCTATTTGGTTGAATGTTGGTTTATCCTAAGATATATTGAATATATTGTCAAGACAATATTGTGAGAAACATTGTCCCACCCTGATACAAACTACTTCCTATTTTCACAAAGGAATTGCAGCTTTAAACAAATGGGCCATGCAGTTTCCATACAGTGCATCAGGTCAGACATGTTTTTCTGCTCATAATTGGATGCAGTTGATGTGCATTAGCAAATAAAGGCATCATTGTTGAAGCCAGATTTCAGAATCATCGCATAGAGCTCCCCACAACTCTCTATAAATCCATCAGATTAAGCCGCGTAGTATTTTTAGTTACATGACTGCCCTAAAAATGAAGCCACCATGCAGCATCAGCATTAGTGTTTCACTGGATTGACCGGCTGTCACCTTTCTGAACTGGCTCACACCCAAAACTCTGCAGCTGCCCTACATTTCTAAGTGCAACACCAATAATGTATAATTTAAAATTCCTGGAAGTGAGCCACGTGTGATTTTCCGTACACGGACAAGGCAGAGCAGAAAGTCCCTCTTTTTAAGCTTTCCAACCAGACATGCATACACTAAAACAACTGAGATCAAACAGACCCTCCATTTACATTTTAGAAAACATTTAAGTAAAATAGGATAGGATTCAAGCTAAATGGGATTCAGCAATTTCAGTTCATTTCAAATCAATCCATGCCCTTTCTAAAGGTAAAAAAAAATCTGGAAATGCAGAACCAAAACCCTGACACTTAGTGATGCCAGTAGAACAAGTTAACAACATAATAGGGTTTAATCGAGAACAGACCGCTGAATAAAGGGCCAGACACATGGCTGGTGATGGCAACTTCAGCTGGCATCCAAATGAAGCGATGGGGCAAAGCCATTGTGGCTATTTGTGAGTACATGCAAGCATGCTCAGTGACCCGAAACACTGCAATGCGAGTCTGCACCGTTTCCAGGGTAAACCCTCGGATTGACTTTCCACAATCCCACGGGAGCCAGGCTCGGCAGTCTAGAATGAATCCCTGAATTGCATCTTTGGGACATTTATCACTTAAAATAACAATAATAGTAGTAAAAAAAACAAAAAATGTGTGTGACAAGCTTATTGCTGCTTCATAACTCCAAGTCTTGCTTCAGCCAATAAAATATTATGAATTTCTGCTAAGCCACCATAAAAGTTCACTTATGTCCAAAATAAACCGATGAAGACATACGTTTGAAAGTCTCAATCATAAAGTATGATAAATAGGCTTATATTTAAAAGCATCAGCATCTTATAAATATGCTTACAATATGAGTGCCTTAAAGGCTACTTTTACAATAGTTTCAACTGAGCATCACATAAAAATATGACATTATAATTATTTGTGACAAATAACTTTAACTCCTAATACTATTATGCTTTTCATCCGTGTGTCCTCCACTAACTGCGCCCAAAGAGGGATTACTTTGTCCTGTTTTCACATGAGGAAAAGAACCTTAGGTCTAAGTTACTTTCTCCCAGTGACAATGAATCTCTCTACCGAGTAAAACCAGTGCAGTTAGCATGAGACTGAGATAGTGAAGTGACAGAGGTCATTGGGTCTCATTCACCAAGCATGCGTACGCACACATTTGAGGTGAAATGTGCGTACAAACATTTTTAAGAACAAATCACGATTCAACAAAAATTTGGATAATAAAATGTAGTATTCTAAATACAAGCAAAATTATAGGAACAACAAACCACACACACAACAAAAATGCACTTAATCTGTACGGCCTTATAGCTAATCGGGTTATGAAGTTATACTTTTCATCCTAACACGACTATAATTATATTGAATGATGTTGCATCATATAAATTATATAATAAATTAAAAAATACTATTTAATTTAATCTTAAATACATAGGCTTCCATCATGCAGTTAAAGAGTAAACTTTATATGTTCAGCTGTGAAGTGTCTCTGAATAAAGTATATATGCGCATGTACAGCATGTCTTTAGTCTAAGATCGGCCAAGAATGCGTCTGCAAACACGGCAAGTTTGACTTTGATGAGAGTGACAAAAGGCTATAAGGAAAGCCCTTATATGAAGATGGTTTGGGCATGTTTTATGCAAATGACTAACCTTGTGCACACGGCCGCTTATTTAGAATACCCCAAATTCACTAATATCTGACTGCATTTTCAAAATAGCCCAATTGTGCAGGAAAACCGTGACCCTGGCAACACACGAGGCATATCTAAGACAGTAGAGCCGCCTCAAGTCTGTTGCTCTGATCCTCACTGCGGAGTGCTGATTCATGAGAAGCTGCTGAACACTTAGCAATATAATTGTGTTCTGGCTGAACTTCTCTTTCAGAGTGCCAGTTGCACCAACCAATGGAGAAAAAAAACAGACCTAACTGAAGTATGCTCCACATGGATTAACTTTATATTTTGTGCACACAAAGTTAGTTTTTCAACTGTTCAGACGGGAGAAGATCTATGCTACGGTGAAATTGCATACCAATATCCTTTTAAAAATTTCAATAAACTCTTAAAGAGGTCATAGGAGATGGTGAAGAGCAGGGTTCTTCAAATTTGGCCCCTGAGGAGAGATCCTGCAGTTTGGATGTGTCAGAAATTGCATGCTATTGGAGTAGGTACATTTGATTAGGAATGAACTTCATGAACATAAAAAAAGGGCATTCTATATAGTATGAACGAAATTGACACTAACTAATTTGTCATGCTGGCTTTATCATGTAACAGTTAGTCCACTGTCATTCACAACTTCTCGTCTGTGGCCTCACGGGATCTAAAAAAGTCCATCGAATGCGCACTTCAGAATCTCAGCAGAAGTAGTAGGTCATTTACTTTTCGCCAACTGTTTAGGAAATACTCTTTTCACATACTGTTTGTCGGCTATATAGTACGGGTCGAAATATTCATAAAGAGGTTAGCGCCAACCGCAATTAATGGAAAAGCTAATCAAGTCCAAGTGTGTACTCTGTATAATGCCTACTTGCCTACTAGTAGGTGAAAAACAGTTTGTCCGAATTCATATTAATAAAATATAAGGTGAAAAGTACTGTCACTGATTCTCACAGTATTTGTCAGAATCCTTTTTCTCCAAAGGCAAAACTCTTCAACACAGAGTTCTAAACTAGCAACCAACTCTAACATGAATCACAACACAACATTCAAAGCGAAAATTAACTACTGAAAAAAAAAAAAAAAGGACCAAAACAATGTACTCAAGTTACAAGGGAAATAACTGCTTAAGCCATGAAGCATTGCAAATGATGCCATCGAAACAATGGTATCCTATAAATCTATTATAAAAAGTCCTTAATTAAAGAATAGCATATAAATTCGGCAAAATTTTGAGAGAGCAGTGAGACCGCATATTTTATTTACATTAAGTTGTAGTGGGCAATGATTTTGAGCTTACTCATCTGTGAAGAGTCCTCAACCAAACATTTACTATCCCTTTCTGTAAACTAAATGTAGAGACCTCGATAAAAAGGGCCATTCCATTAAATAAAGTGACTCTACTGTATGAAGCTTGAGAGACCTAACCCTCTTAGAAAGCCAACACTCTCTTCAGTCTCTCACATCTGTTGATTGTGGTTTGCAAAGCACCTTTCCAGAGAAGAGCGATGTATTTGTAGGCGTCCAGTGGGTGGACTAATGCATAAGCTCCAAGTGAGGTGAGAGTAAGGTGCAAAGAAATTGCATTACATGAACTTGTCATTTCTACAAAGTTTAGTAATGCCAGCCCAGAGAAAAGCCTTTGTGAACTTGTTTTATGCCAAATCAATCTGATTTAGAGAAATACCTGCTGCATTTAAACAATTCACAAGTCAACATTGTGCGAATTACACAGAAAAACTAGTCAGCCAGAACATAAAGTCAATGGTTTCCAGTTACACTAATTAAATACATTACACCAAACCCAATATGAGCAGTTTCTTGGCACTAACTGTTGGTCATGAGCGGTTTCCATAGACCATAAACTCAGTTCACCGAGAGTGTACGTTCTGCAGGCAACAATATGTGGAGCTAACATGACAGGAGACCATTTAATTTTACAATAACAAATATGTTTTTACATAAAGAAAGAAAAAACCCATCTCTTTCTCCATTTGATCATCTATCCCATCAATCCTTAAAATAGCACTAACAATTACTCCAATAAGGAAGTTTCCACAGTACTAGGCTACTTATTAATGAATCAAACCAACAACATTGAAGTAGCTTTTAGTGTCAAAGCACAAATCAAGTTAGATACAAGGGAAAATAAATCATAACAATTATGTAAGTCTAATGGCTTTAAGATCTCAGAAACATAGTAGTAGAAAGAAAAAAGAACACAGGGTAAACATTTTCTGAGAAAAAGGCAAGTGCCTGTTGCTCACTGCCACAACACTAAGATGTTCCGTGGTTTCCAGGGTGTTGCTATGCAGTTGCTAAGATGTTCTGTGTTGCTATATGGTTACTTTGCTCTAGATGGTTGCCAAGATATTGCTATGCAGAACACCTTAGCATGTTGGGTTGTTAAAGTGCACTGAGTAGTTGTTGCTTGGGTGTTCTGATTGGGTTTTAGATGGGTTAAAATGTTCGGTGTGATTGCCAAGGTGTTGCTATGCGCTTGCTATGGTGTTCTGAGTGTTTTTAACATGTTGCTATACGGTTGATCGGGTGTTCTGAGTGGTTGTTAGGAGATTTAAATTTTAGAGCATTGCTGGTTACTACAATCTAGATGGTTTCTAGGGCATTGCTATGTGGTTCTGAGTGTGTTTAGCATATTGTTATGATTGATAGGGTGTTCTTGGTGGTTGCCAAGGAGTTGCTGTGTGGTTTCTGTGTCCTGAGTAATTGTTATGTTGATATACATTTTCTAAGGTGTTCGCTTAGTGATCCGCCCCACAAGTCTCTATGATATTCTGTTCCATTTAATGCAGGTCTATGGGATTTTAAAGTTTGGTGGGGGAAAAAATCTGATAGAAAAGTAGCATACACCTCTTCCCAGTAATTATTTGAGGTAGCCTATCCTGTCTCACTCAAGCCCGTAACAAGTCCTGAGAGGAAGGAGTTATGAGCTGAAGTTAATACATTTTTAGGGGATGAACAAACCTTTAATTCAACAATACACGAGCAATAATATAGTGATGTTTGTCCTGTCACACACCACTAACAAGTGGGGGACATTGGGTAAAAAAGTGGTCCAAGTACACTGGGTTTTGATAGATCCAGCTCAAACTCAGCAGGCTTCAGGCTTCTTTGTCTCTGCCACTTAACTGTAAGACCATTGACGCTCCCTGTGTGTGTGTGTGTGGGGTGTGTGTGTGTGTGTGTGGTGTGTGTGTGTGTGTGTGTGTGTGTGTGTGCTGCCATATTATCTATTGTCCATGCAAATATTAAAAGTCTCAGGTTAAGCGCAGTTGCTTGGCAATTGACCCAAACATGAAACTTTTTTTTTTTTTTTACTATTAATCGAAGCTCTTGTTCCTTCTTCCCTTAACCCCTTCACATCATTTTTTAGTCTTCAGCTCAATTATCCGGTTTACACTCTGAATAAAACTTCAATCCTGTTTTCTTGAGCATGGATGCTGAGAGTTCATGCGGCACGCGGTTTTCTGTTTAACTTATGAACATGCATTTTGCAACAATAACTAAAGTAAGTTCACCGTGAAACCGTTCGAATTAAAATAAAAAAGTAACGTTATCACCGCTTGCGTCTCTTTCTTATAACTGTGACTCAATGAATGAATAAGTAAACATCCTGCGAATAGAAGTTCAATTAGCAACCCAAAAGATTCTTTCGGAATGAAAAAGCAACTTTTAAATGAATGAAAACATAACTTGCCTCAGCTCTTGATTAAAATGTTCCTTTTAATCCACCTTTGAAGGCAAAGCGATATCCCGAAGTAAATTAAATTGGGAAAGATGATTTGCGAGTTGCCTTCCCGGCGCTTTTGTCTGTGTGTCCCGTGAGCAGTGTGGGACTGAAACTGACTGAGATAGGATAGGCTACTGCCGCTCCATGAGCACGGGGAGTGGTGACTGGAGTCCCACTGTGATAATCACCTTATCCCAGAAAAACGCCCATCTCCTCTCCAACCCCTTTGAATGAACTGCCACAACTTTCGGTAAGCAAAAAACTAACTGCAACACTGCCATCATGCGTCGTCTTCATGAAAATGCACCACTCACATTGAACCAGAAACTAACTCATTCAACACACACTAACTAGTCACTAGTAACTTTGGGAACACCTACTCATTGTTTATTAATCTAATATTTCTTGATTTTAATGTAACAGTAAATAGTAAGCCATTGAATCTATAAAAAAAAAAGAACAATGGAAGAACAAATGGAATTATAGTGTACTAGTGACTGTTATGTAAAATAAATATAATTTTTAATTGAAAACAAACAAACTAAATGTATTGGACACTTGTTGCTGATTTTCAACCATAAAAATAAATACATGCATTTAGTTAATACATTTTGAATGCACAAATAATATTAAGTTGAGTTTTGAGTTGGAAAGTTAACTTTCAGTTACAGTTTTTCTCAGTCGCTTTGGTGCATTTCTCAGATCAGAAATGAAATTCTCAAAACTACTTGTTCAACCTCCACATCATCTAGTCACTTGTGCACATCATAAAAGCAGTTTCTCATTATTTTGAACAAGTTGCGATTGCTTTGGTACATTCATGCAATTGAGTATGTGCAAATGTAAGTGGTTTACATTATCAGTTGCTAATGCCAGTCATTAGTTCATTGTAAATGCAAAATGGTTGATCTAGTTGTCATATAAACAAGCATATTTTCTACACATTATTATAAGACTTTTTGTAAATGTGCCATGAGTTGATGAATTGTGCAGGTGAATCTTGACTTTCACTAATGAAGAGAATGTTGATCAACCAATGAGAAACCAGTTCTCTGAAATATCTCAAAGTTGCATCCCATGAATTGGCAAGGATATATACAGCACTACATGCAAGACCAAAGTTCTGCCTAAGGGCTCTTTCCTGTGTTTGCCTTTCTAATGCTGTATTTTCGCCTATGTGCTCCTATTTCTTTTTCTTCTATATCATCACAATAATAATGTACGTTATTTTTTTTTTTTTTTTTTTGTCAGATCACTAGTAAAAGTGTAACTGTGAATCATGTCCATCTCTTTCAGTCAATAACTCACGTACAGTAGTGTGTAAATTTGTATTTTTGAAATGGATATATGGCATACAGAAGAAGCGCAGCTTTGTAAATTTCAACTGTTGCCATAGTTTACATCAGGTAATACTAACAGAGTGCAGTGTTTTATTGACAACATGCCTAAGCATCTTGTTTGTGAACAATGGCACAAGGACTTTTCATTCTGATGGCACTGATGTTGTTATGTAGTTGCTAAGGTGTTCTGAATGTTTTTTTTTTAGCAGGTTGCTATTTGATTGCTGGGTGGTTGTCAAGGCGTTGCTATGTGGTTTCTGTGTTCTGACTGAGTAAATGCATACTAGTTGATGACACTTGTTGCTGTTGCTGATTGGGACAATAGTATATTATCCAACTGCAGAGCCGATGAGAAAGAGGCAGTTTCAGGTCAGCCGCTCCAGGCCCGATCTCTCAGACCCGAAGTTAGTGTGGAGATAATACCCAGATAGCAAATTACATCTGGCTTAGTTGTGGCCCACATCTCCCATATTCTTCTGGCCCATTTACCGCATAGAATGATGGCAATGACTCAACCTGATGTGTGGCTGGCAACATCTGGGCCAACTATAGCATGTGGCTCAGTTCTGGCATTGGCAAAGGTCATATGGGCCGTATCTGGCAAATTTGGGCACTGGTAAGGACAGTAAGGACCTTGGCTCACAACACATTGGGACACTGATGGCCCTATTTCCGGTGGTATGACAGCGTCCTCATTGTAGGGATAGAGCCTTGTGAATCTCTGAGGCTTTCCCCTGCTTGTGAATCTCGGAGTATCGATTCATCGGCCATCTAGTGGTTAATAAAATGTACAAGAGCCGGTTTGGGATGAAGCTTCACTGGATGAAGCTCTCACCTCATCATTGATGTAATTTTGTAGTGCACAAATTATAGCACAACAACCGTTTACCCTCTGATCATATATAATGTTAATTCATGCAAATAAAGTCAATATTAGTAGTGCAATATAATTGTACTGCATTTTGTGTGGGCCCAGTAAGCAAGCAATTGATAGCTTTTTATTACTGAAAGAGTTGTATATGGCATGTATTTGACATACAGTTATGTATAGTAATAACATATACATTTGTTCAGCTTGAATAGCACAGTATAACGGTATGGCATTATGTAACGTCAAACAAGTTCCGGGGGGAAAAACACCCATTTGCTTTTTTTCCACAAAGGTGAAGAAAAAACATAACATTTTGGTGAGACCAGGGGTCCTGTGGTTTTTAAATGTACTTGTGTAAATGTGGGAAACTGTCACTTTTTAAATGATAAATAAAAGTTTGACTGTTTGGGCTGAGTCTATTTCTCCTCTTGAACAACACTTCCTCACTGTCTCACAGGGTAGGCCTAAAGATAAGGCTGGCGTACATAAAAACTGCAATGCCATCAGATATAAACAGCTTTCCCAATATTCCGCTTTTGGTATGTTTAGTAGTCTCTTTTAGGTATCTTGAACTTTTATTTTGACGGGGCCACCTTTATCTGGACTGTGAAGTCGCTGTAGTGTGCCACAACAACGGAAACAACTGCACATAGCGCAGATCCTAGTAAAAGTACGTGATATGAGTAGTTTGACTTAACTGATGTAAATATGTCACATTTGGCAATGAAAGAGCAAAGTGGCTGTCGAAAACTATTAAAATTATTACCCCCGGACGACTTGCTCGCCCTTAAAGATACAGTAACGAATCGACTGATTGCTGTAGAGAGCACAGAAGGTAAGACTAGTGAAGCTAATTTAACCTTTTTCTAAACGGTTCTGTAAATATCGGCGATGTCTGCTGGCTAGAAAAGTGTTTAGGGAGGCGGCACACTAGATTTTGAGCAATTGTGACTTGTTTATTGTGTGAGCTGTGTATCTGTCAGTCTGTCACAGTCTATTTCCTGATCAACAGAGGCTATTGAAGCCATCATAACTTACTCAAAAGATGCTGAGGAGCTCCTCAAGAGAAAGAAGGTACAGCGGGATGTCATTTTTAAGTATCTTGCCAATGAAGGAGTTGCCATGCCCCCTAATATTGAGAAACATCAGCTGGTCAGGAGAACCCTTGAGATTTGGTCGTCTGGTGAGGTAGGCATCGAGACAGATCTTTTTTACACTGGGTGAATCAAAATTTGTCAAAAACACAATCAACAGATTTGTTCCCCCTTGAATAAAGTATATTTTTTAGGACCATTGAGGGTTATTATATTGTGTTCATATTATTTTTGAATGAAGCTTAAGTGCATTTTGCCCCAATTATCATTAATAATCTAATTACTATTAAAAAAGTGTTTTTTCTTTACAATATATGCTAGTTAACGTTATACATCATGACAGAGTTTAAAATAAAAAAGTATAATTGAATTACAGTGCAATAAATTATAATATGTTAATTTGTTTAAATAAATTATTTATTTGCTTTAAATAATTATGAATTATTTTAAAGTACTGTTATCAGCATTTTCTAATTCTATTATTATTAATAGTAGTAGTAGTAATAATATTTTGCATTTAGGCTAGATTAAGAAACTATGTGAAATATTTGTACTTTTGAAAGTTTATTTGTTTCTCTGTGGGGCATTTAAATGAACCAGTGAATGTAAGAAGATTTAGGTGATTAAAAATTAAAAAACAAAAACAATTTAAAAAAAAAATATATACATTTAGCTTATGATTTTTAGCCTTAAATCATAAGGTTGAATAATGGATGCATTATGAGTCAACTACTCTAATACAGTTAAAAATAGCTCTATATTACAGAAGGGGTTTATCATCATGAAAATAGCGTTTTGCAAGAAATTGCAATGTTCCTTATACTGATATAATTGCCTTTATGCAATATTTGATTGATTGATTGATTTTAGTGTGTAATGTGGCTTGGACATGTTTTCTTGAGATTCCCCCTACTGGAAATGCCATTGACATGGTTTGTACAAAGTTTGGAAATGCTTGATTTAATCGGTTATGCTTTCAATTTAAAGGATTATTTCACTTCAGAATTAAAATTTCCTGATAATTTACTCACCCCACGTCATCCAAGATATCCATGTCTTTCTTTATTCAGTCGATTTTTTAAAAAAAGTAATACATTTCCAGGATTTATCTCCATATACTGGACTTCAATGGGGAACCAACGGTTTCAAATCAGCTTTAAAGGGCTCTACACGATCCCAGTCACGGAATAAGGGTCTAATCTAGCGAAACCATTGCTCATTTTCTAAAAAAAAAAAATATAATACTTTTTCACCACCGATGCTCGTCTTGCACTAGCTCTGCGATGTGCCATTCATTACGTAATCACGCTGAAAGGTCACGCGTGACATAGGCGGAAGTACAGACCTAGTGTTTACAAAGCAAATGTGGAAAGTCAAACGCCATTTACAAAAACATAAATAAAAGGTAAAACAACAATGTCAGACGATTTTGAAGTTGGAGGAAATTTTCAGGCAAATTTTTTAAATTATCAGGAAAATGTTTAATTCTGAAGTGAACTAATCTTTTAAGAGTTGAATTGTGAATATCATCCTTGAAAATGCTTGATACCTGTTATGTTACAAGAATAAGGATAATTTTGTGAATCTCTTTGTGTATCTCATTATTTTTTGAATGAAAATTAAATAATCAGCATAGAACACCTAAGCTGGATTATGAGTTTTGACAAAAGCTAAACCACAGCTTTCAAGAGGGCAACAATCGATGTGGCTTTAAACACTTAATTTGTCAAAATGATATGTTTATATGGCTGGCATCTGATTAAACTTTAAACACTGAGCTTTCAAGCACTGTATTTTTTCCGCCTGGAATCCCAGCTTATCTATTGATAATTGGATGAGGTCTTAAAAAGGCAGAACTTTGCCATGAGCGGCCAATACAATTAAACCTGTGACATACATGATTGACAGCACTTGTCATTTAAAAAATATTGCTGCACATGGAGTGTTGTAATACCTCTTTCTCTCTGTGTGTTTAGACTTCTCTTCTGAAGTGTTTAGAAGTAAACTTGTGTTCAGAGGTTTGGGGTCGGTAAGCTTTTGAAAGAAGTCTCTTATGCTCACCAAGGCTGCATTTTTATGATCAAAAAAGCAGTAAAATGTAATATTTTAAAAAATAACTTTTTAAAATTTTAATATATTGTAAAATGTATTTATGTCTGTGATGACAAAGCTGACTTTCCAGCAGCCATTATACTCTAGGTGCTTGAATTTCTTCTTTCAAATCTGTATGAACGCTGCATTGAATATCACTGGTGAAGTTAAGGTTTTATAGGTTGTATTTTGACCTAGTCCATATTTCAAACAGATCTCAAGGCGTGAGAAGAGCACAGTCATTACAGATGAGGTTGGAGATGGTCTGTCAGACCTCGCAGCTTTGGGAAAACAGTTTTGCCAGTGGTTCTACAGCCTTCTGAACTCTCAGAACCCCAGTCAAGGGCCTCCGGTGCAGGACTGGGGTCCTCAGCATTTCTGGCAGGACGTGAGACTTCGACTTCTCTTATGTACGGGAGAGCAGCGTGTAGATGAGTTCAATGGTGCACAGATGGTCAGCCAGCGGCTACATGCTCTTGCAGGAGAGGAACGTCTGTTGTTCTGCCCAAACCTGGAGGGTTATGGGTTAAAGTGTATAGCTTCAGCTCATGGACTGGTGGTAGTTGCCGTAGCAGGGACCATCCACCGGGACAATGCCTGCCTTGGGATTTTTGAGCAAGTGTTTGGGCTCATTCGCTCACCAATGGACAACAATCGCTGGAAAATGAAGTATGTATTTATAAAAGTAGAAGCACAAAGTGCCATCACAGAGAGACAGTTACCACTTATTACATATGACTCAAAAGAGTTGCTGAGGTTTTGTGATTGAGAGTCAGAGATCCTTGTGAGGACTTTTTTTTTTTTCGACAGTGAAGAGATAAACTGGGTTAAACTTGTAGGATGTAATGTTCTGTGAAACAACTGTAAATCACTTTATTGTGGGATAGATATTAATTTATAAAAGGATCTTAGTTTGTATTGCTTGTTGGCTTCAAGGACAGTTTCCAGTCAGTTTGACCCCTAGCAAACCTCAACTCAATGTATACTAAGATTTCTGTCAAATGTAATATTTCAATAATTTTATGAAGATTATTGATCTTGGCCTTATACAATTTTAATTTATAAAAACAAAATGAGTATAAAAGAAACAATAATTTGGACTTTTTTTTAGTAATGTGAAATAAACAAAAATACCACTTTAAGATGGAAGTCTTACTTTTAGATCTTGATTTATTGTTTAATATAGAAATCCTAATTTAATTTATATAATAATTTTGTGTGAGGGCTATTTTTAAATTCACATTCAGAATTTCCTTGTTGAATTTGTATTAGGGCAAAATCAAATATTCCAATTTTAATTGTTTCATATCATTTTTTAAATTTAATTTAATTTGTATTATTATTATTATGCATTTGTGAATTCTGGTTGGCTAGAATGCAAACTGTCTGGAGTATTACAATTGTCTTACGATTCCACTTAAAATACCTTAAAAAACATTACTGTACAAGTACTTTCATCAATACTTGGATCACTTCCCAGTAAAATATTTTTAAGAACATCTCTGTGCCTCATGGATTTAATTTTATTTTATTTATGAAGTTGTGGCTCAAACACACGGACAGCTTTATGGATCTTTGGGAACAACTTATTTTTGTTTTATTACTGTATGTTCCTCCAAATCATTTCCACATAATATTAATTTTTTTTTTTACAGCAGTGGCGTTACATTCACTCATTCCCATATAAAGGCCTCATGATCATCAGCTCTGTTGCTTTATTTGGAATGAGCAATAACACTTTTCACTCCTTACTGGAATAAAGTACCTTTTGTGGGGCTCGAGAGGCTGGAAACGAGATCTTTGACTCATCAGTCTCTAATTGGGCAGTAGATGAAGCTGCATTTCTCCGGAGGAATATGGAAGTGAATATGAGCCGGGCTGGGAGGGGTGTTTACCACAGCGATGTGTGGTTTCAGTGGGGAATGTTATATGTGGGAAATTATTCTTGGCGTTCGCTTCAAAGACTGACGCTTCGATAATATCATTTCTTGAGCTGTTTTTTAATGCCACAGAGTGCCATAGCTGTGGCAAAAGACGGCACCACAACCATTGATCTTTTTCCTGTTCACCTCCCCGAAAGAAAAATAACAAGCTCCTCGCCTTCTGTCTTTATAGCCGTGGCCTCTTTCTTTTTAATAAGTGGTTTGGCTGAGCTCACAGTTATGACGTGCAGGTTCAAAATACAGTTCACTGGCGTCTGCGGATCATTGCGACTTCAGATTGTCTTGAATGGAGAAGTGTGTTTCTCATAAAGCCCATGTTAACGTCTTGATGGTAAATCTCTCAGATATGTTTTGGACTGGTGAACAATGAACTTTTTTTAATTGGCGAGTCTATTTTTTTGGTTGTTATGTTTAAATTATTGCTTTAAAGGTTAGAAAATAGCACATAAGCTCTTTAATGTGTTCACTTGTTTATAGCCTTTATAGGCGTATATTCAAACTGAATGGCTGTGCTATGATTGAAACGTTTCTAGACATTTATTCACTTATGAATATGTTTGATAGTGGAACTAAAGAGAATTTTGGGCCAAGCTCTTATCTGTATAGAACCAACTGTTTAAACTTAAACTATAAGCTTTTTTAATTACTGGGACAATTTACGCAATCTAGTTTATCAAAGAGCGGCACAGTAAATAATTTAACCGCTGTAAGATTAACTCAATTACAACACCTACAATCTTATTCGTGAATGACAAGCTATGTCCATTAAACGATTGACAAGTATATGATTACAGCAAACATTCAGATCTTATTTAGAATATGCAATTACTTCATGACTGCTAAAAAGTACATTCTATATAGTATAAAAGATGTTTACTGTGATTATAATCTGGAACGTACTACATCTGCCATGTTGTTATTATCATGTGACCTACCAACACTTCACTAACATTCACAAATTATCTCCCGTGGCCTCATGGGATAGCAAAGTGTCCATATGCACACTTCAGAATCCCAGAATCTCTTTTATGAGTACTGTGAATTCGGACATACATAAACTGTTTTTGCCTACTATATAGGGAAGTACGTGATTTCAGATGCAGGCAGAGTTAACACTGTTTGAATGTAGCTTGATGCTTCAAATGATGTATCAATTATTCCAGTAGGTGGCAGCAAGTGACTGTTAAAAATGTATTTGTCATTGAGTCGTTAGTTCAAGAGATTCGATCAAAAACGCTGAATTCATCAGTAGGCTAATGAAAACATGTAAAGTGTAACAAGGACACTGTAAATAAATTGTTACCAAATATTGTTTTGTTGTATTTATTTAGCTGAAATTTGTATCCTTTCTTACAGGGACAGCCTCTGATATAGATGAGCTCCAGAAAATCAGTAATGAGGAGGCTTTGACAGTTACAGATTTGAAAAACAAAAGGCGGGAATAAAGAACCCTAAACTCTAACACAAAGAACCATTTTAGCATATAAAGGGTTCTTCAGGACCGTAAGGTACAAAATAGAACTGTAACTACGTGTAAAGACAGAACCATCTTTTTTAGAGTGTATTTTGAATAATTTATTTAATACGATTTTTAGTGACATTAATATTTTGTTTAATAATAATAATATTTTGGCTACATTAATAATAATAATTATCATAAGACATTAATTGCATCTTTTTTTTTTTAAAATAGACTGCAGCAATTAACATTTTGTCATTGTTGTCTATTCAGAATCTTGAGAGAATCGTGAATTTATATAAAAAATAAAAAAAGATTTTCAATTGATCCAGAATCGTGCAACTCTAGTATATCAACTCATTACAGTTCTTGGGCTTTGCTGCTCTGCTATAGCCTATCTGTCACAAAATCAATGACATGCCCACATGGGGGCACAATTGCCCCATTATTTGTGTAAAATGCAAGAGGCAAAGCAATTATTTTAGGAAATCAATTTGTTTTATGCAACTCCAATGTTTTATAGTGCTGTTCATGTACCAAAGTGTACATTTTGAACTTTATTGTTGATTGCTTGCTTGTAACTCAATCTCATCCTAAGTGTATTGCAAATAACTAAATTATTACTTTTGGAAACAATTGGATGAAGTATATGAAAAGTGAACATTATTTATTGATGTATTTGACAATGTCCTTAGTAAAAGATGGGTGGGGAAGAAATACAAAAACTCCTTGAACCAAGTAATCCATCTATTAAACCTTTGACAGGCCAGACAAATCAATCGGTTAATTCAATGAGTTACAGTTTAAAGTCCGAGAGACCGTCATCCATAAGAGTTAGAGCAAAGCAAGCAGACGGCATTTATAGTGCATCAGTGTACTGTGGCGTTTATACATAACCCGGAGACGTGATCAACATTCATCATGACCTCTGTTCACTTGTACATTATAGTGTGTGGAATGTTGCCTTTACAGGGATCAACAAACTCCCTCTATGAAATGCAGGAGGATTTATTTCAGTTATTTTGCTTCTGACCATTTAAAAAACTTTTTTCCATAAAGAGTAAAGAGCCAATCTGAGAAGTTAAATGTCATTATTATATTATTTTATTTTTATTTATATCAAGTATTAGTAGTAATTTTTTTGTAGTCATTGATAAATACGTTTAAATTTCATATCTCAAATTTTAAGAGAACATTTGTTTGATTCTTTAAAAAAAATAACAGGATTAAATGGTTGTGCTTGTGAAATGTAGTCAACACTACATCCGTATAAATGTATTTTATAAAAGAAGAAAAAAGAAATGAGATTTATTTTGTTGTTTTCTCACCATGTTGAGAGGGTCCCAATAATATTTCTGTATAATGCAATTGCATGTTGCATACAAAGCTAAACAAAGTTAATAATAATCAAAACAAAGTTTTACTACAATACACTTAAAATACAACAGATTACAATGTCATGATATTGTATACCAAAATTGTATTTGTTGGATATTTTAGGTTATAAAGTTGATGTTTGGAACAATTTTTACTTCTTGGTGTATTATACAAACATGTTTTAATGTAACATAATAGTTTTTCTAACATACATAATCACTCACTTAAAAAAAAAAAAGAAAACTGAATTTGTGTCTTATTTTTTTATTAAAGCACTAATCTTTGTGGAGCGTGTAGATTAACAGTTTGTGGAGATCTTTCAGAGAGTTCTCTACAGAAGAGCAGATATGCAGAATTTGGGTTCCTCTGGTAAACGATTAACAATGAATAAGCACAATGCTGTTCACCGAACCCAGTAAAACTAAATGGAAATAATTTTCCTTTACATCTCACTTTAATGTTTACAACACAAGAAATCAATCGTGCCAAAGCTGAAGGTGTCTGTCAGTATGTCGTTTCTGAAGTATTGGACACACACACTCTGTGTAAGTGTACGAGCAGCGAGCAGCGGGTGTTAAAGAGGCTTGAGCGGGTCTGCTGATGGGGAAATGATCATGTTATCTGGAGCGCCAGCAGACTGTCAGCTTGGCTTTGGTTGCTGTCCTCTAGCTCTTCAGGACATCTGCTGTATCTGCATCTAAACACTGATCTCAGGCCTGCTGCTGCTGGCCTGTGTATATTAATTGCCCTTGCCTCCTTCGCTGTTTGCCACTGATTACTCTCATTAATTTCAATTCCCCATGAACACCCCCCCCCCCCCCCTCTCTCTCTCTCTCCTCCTCTCCTCTCTCTCTCTCTCTCTCTCTCTCCTCTCTCTCTCTCTCTCTCTCTCTCTCTCTCTCTCTCTCTCTCTCTCTCTCTCTCTATGACATCAGCACACAAACATTCAGATGCAGTTAGGCTGCTGTTAATATAATCAGTCTATGTTGTTTCCAGTATGTGTCTGTAGAATTCCTTTTTAATTATATAAAGGCAACAGATTTAGTGTAACACTTTAAGGTTTCATATGTTTACATTAGGTAGCTACTGTAGTAAACATGAATGAACAATACTTAAAGAACATTTGTTAATCTATTTTTAAAATGCACTTATATATTTTTTAAAAATCAAAATTATATTTATATTAACTAACATTAACAAAGTTTAATGGTAACACTTTACAATAAGGTTAATTTGTTAACAGTTAAATACCAACACAAACTAAGAATGAACAATACTTCTTTAGGGTTTCATATGTTATTATTAGTTAGCTACTGTAGTAAACATAAATGAACATTACTTTTACAACATTTGTTAATCTAATTTTAAAATAAGAAATTTTTAAAACAAAATTTAAAATAAGGTTCAGTTACATTAGTTACCTGTCTTAGTTAAAGTAATACTTCTTCAGCATTTATTAATCTTAGTGCATATTAATTTTAACATTTACTAATTGAGTATAACATTACTAAAAGCAAAGGTTGTATTTGTTACCATTAGTTAATAGTGAACTAACATGAACAATCGATGAACAGCTGTATTTTTATTATACAACATTAACAAAGATTAATAAATACTGTGACAAAAGTATTGCTCATTGTTAGTTCATGTTAGTTAAATGTTAACTAATGAACCTTATTGTAAAGTGTTACCAGACTATTAAATGTTGTAAAAATATATATTGCTTATTGTCAGTTCATGTTAACGAATGGGGCTGAAAGTGTTACATATTTAGTGCTGATTTTAATGACACTACAGGTCAAACATTTGGATTTCTTTAAAGTCTCTTTAAAAGCTGCATTAATTTGATCAAAATTCAATAAAGCAGTGATGTTGTGAAATATTATTACAATTTAAATCCTGTTTTCTATTTGAATAAATTGTATTCCTGTGATGGCAAAACTGAGTTTTCTATGCTGATTTGGTGCTGAATTGAAACATTGCTGCGAAGCTGCTGAAAATTCAGCTTTGCCATCATCACATGAATAAAATACATATTACAATTTATTAAGAAAACAGCTATTTTAAATGATATATTAATATTTCACAAAATTGCTGTTTTTACTGATTAAATAAAGTCAGCCTTGGTGAGCATGACTTCTTTCAGAAATATAAAAAAACTTTTGACTGGTGGTGTATTATATTCACCTCCAGGGATGAACAATCCTCGAAGAGCTTTCTTATTCACTCAGTGATAACTGTGGTGATTTTAGTGGTTTAATCCTGCATATACGTGTGACTGTACAGGTCAGGCTATATAACGCTCTCTGAGGTGGTCATCATTAAGTCAAAGCTCATAAAACATTGTTTAAGTCTGTGTTTTATGTTTTATGTCTTGCTCGTTGTTTTTCTAGCAGGCTTTACGCAGCCCAGCTGTGCCGTTCTCCCGCTCTGTGTTTGTCACCTCAGTCCATGGCCATTCTGGGAAAGTGAGTGTGAAGGAATGATTCATTTTACAGCAGTACTGTTACCGGCCTCATGAGGGTGACACTTCAGGGGTCAGAGATTTTTTTTGGCTCTCGGTAGAGAAAAAACGCTCCCACACTGAAACTGCACTTCCGATCAAGGACCTAATCCAATTAGAGAACAGTATTTTCATGGTGGAATGAAAATGGCAAAAGTTAATTTGCCATCTGAGGTCCATTTTACTGCAGTGCCACTTTTTTCGCAGAAAAAGGAAGTTTTGCTATGATATCCTTTAGTAGTTTATTTACCCGTGGAGGTCTGTATAATTCCTAGGTGGAGGAATGGCAGTTTCTCAGCTGGCATGAAGTGGCCTGTCAGATATACGCAACCTGCTTATTACGTCTTCTTTACTCACAAATTTCAGGCATTTTTTTTTCACACTATTTCCTCAACCATAAATGTCATGTAACTAATCACTCTGGAGTCGCAGGAAATGACATCATGACAACACTGATTGGCTGATGGCACCACAACAATGAACACAGACCCAAAACAGCAGCAGAGATGGAAAAAGTGTTTACACTAAGTGTAAGCAGGTAGGCTAAAAAATCTTATATATAAAGATCTTTAAAAATTGTAAGATTGTAAGAAGTCTCTTATGCTCAACGATGTTCATTTATTTGATCAAAATACAGCACATTGTGAGATATTAGTACAATTTAAAACAACTGTTTTCTGTTTGAATATACTTTAAAATGTAGTTTATTTCTGTGATCAAAGCTGTAATTTTAGCATTATTACTCTTCAGTGTCACATGATCCTTTAGAAATCATTTTAATTTGTTGATTTGGTCTTCAAGAAATTTCTCATCATTATCCATGTTGAAAACACTTATGCTAATTAATATTTTTGTTGAAACAGATTTTTTTTTATGATTAGAAAGTTCAAAATGGATGTCTCTACTGTCACTTTCGATTAATTTAATTCATCCTTGTTGAATAAAAGTATTAATTTCTTTAAAAAAAAAGTCTTATTGAACCCAAACTTTTGATATATATTTGTTTTTACCTTTGATGGTGATAGAGATAATGATAGTGTAAAGAAAATAATAATTAATAATAAATATAGCTGCAAGCAGCAATTAAGGGACCAAGCACAAAGAACAGGACAAGTCACGCAAACATGGCAGGAAGCATCAGACAACGAGCAATTAAAGACATAATTAAGATGATTTTAGGCAAAATGGCTGAAAAATAAATACAGTCACTAGTAATAATTTAACTGTCTATCACTTTTGACCAATAGGTGGCGCTGTGACCAAATTGATATGGTGAAATCCATACATATTTGCCGGCATGGTCTGAAGATGATACATTTCGAAATTGGCAAAATTGGTATCTATGTTCTCGGCCTGACTCAAGGAATCAATTAAGACAATTTTCATTACAATCGGCTAATTTCATCAAAAGTTATAATTTTTGGAAAGTTCATTATAACTTTTGACCGCAAGATCACCCAAAACTTTTTGAGTCCTGTCAGGGCATGGTGCCGAAGACACATACAGAGTTTCGTAACCATATGTCAATGTGTTCGTAAAATATAGTATTTTGTGACTAAATTAAAAATGACCGAAATTGGAAAAATTGGGTATCATTCGATTTGACATGCTGCAGCGTTTTAACCCTTTAAGACCGTTTGCGTGTGTCTGTTTAAAAGCCTATAGAAACTGAAACCAAATGGCTAGCTCAATCATTCTTTTTGCATACAAAACCAGAGATGTAACGTGTTCAGATCAAGCCTCCAACATGCCCATGTTACATTAGGCTTGTTTGAGATGCGCCTCGCCTCGCCTGAAATGTAGGCGAGAGTAGGCGGCTGCAGTGAGGGGAGGAGTGAAAAAAGCGCAGGCAAGATGGACAGATTTCGCTTCTCGCAGTGGATCTGAGTCATCAGACACCTGTGAGATCAAAGGCGGATATCGCGGGATTCACGGGATTCACGCTCGTGCACAGTGTTGCTAATAAACTGGATGTAATTTAAGTTCTGTTGGTTTTATATGAAAATAAATATAATGAACAAGACACCCAAAGTACTTATTTAATTCCATTCCAAATGAGTGTTTATCAATCATTTGTTCTTTAATACAGACATAGGCTGTGTGTGTTTTTATATAATAAAATGACATTGCATAACCCATAGAGATCGCACTGTCCGAGAGTTTGGGAATATTCACATAACATATACACATAAAACATGATATCCGAGTATTTAAATCAAACATTTTAATAGATAACAATACATCACGGTTGTTTAAACCAATGAGCATTAAAGTCGGCATGAAATCAAATTTGACAAATCTTCTTTTTATATGTAATATTGTAGTGTTTATTATAAATGATTTATCTGTGCACTTCATTATTTTTTTAAAATTCATGTACCCTTATAATCTTTAATCAAATACATTACCCTTCCCTCCCCCCTCGAAACGACCTCTCTTTTCTTCCGGTCACGTGCAATGGCGAAAGGGTGCGGCCAGAGCCGATGAGGGTGCGGCTATCGGAGCACAGCCTCTCAGAGAACCTGTCAGTGTCAGTGTCCTCCAACGATCCAATCAATTCCCGAAGGACGGAATCAAGCCCCGCCCTACATTTTTTCAAATTTCAGAAGCCGTTTCACTCGAATATACGTCACAGCAAGGAAAAAATGACAATCTCAACTTCCGTTTCATGCCGACTTTAAGCTGTGTCGTCAGCAAGTCGTTTCCCATCATGCTTTTGATCAGCGCAGTCGGTGGAGAGCAACTGCGCGCGACTGCAGAATCCGGCACGTGCGGCTTGCGCTCGCGAGAGCTTTTTGACACACGTCAGCATGACATCAGAGCAAGGCGGACCGCTCTCGGACACATTTCTAACCGGCATGCATCTCGCGCTGATCAGCGGTGATCGATTCTGCGCAGATTTTGCTCATCTCAAACAAGCCTGTTGTTTTCACCCTCTAAACAGTCTGTACAAACTGCGTAAT
>CM070826.1:33759411-33799363 GCA_036326025.1 Chrosomus eos | reverse complement strand
CAAAAAAAATTACAGCACAGCATGTAAAAATACAAAGATATACTCTGGTGGAATTGTTCTATGGCAGGTCATAAAGGGTTAAGCAAAAAAAATATATTTTCCATATCTCCTGACCACTAGATGGCACTGCACTTAGGAGGAGTTTGAAAAAGTAGCTTTTTCAGAAAATTCTAAATGGGGGAAACATTTTCATGATGGAAATTTACATCATGGGTGCAATCGAATCGTATTGAGCCAAGGAATCCGAGGATTTTTGTTTTGATTTTGTTCCTAGCTCTTACGGTTCAAAAGTTATCAAATGGATACAATAGGTGCAGTGCACCTTCAGTGCTTGGGCCCTAATAATAAAAATAATATAAATCTAAGAGCCCTGTCCCATAAAATAAGTATTGACAAAAAAAATAAAAAATCTGCAAACTGCCTCACTGCTAACTAGCAAAATGTTGAGCTCTTTGATACCCAACAAGTCTTCATAGAAACTGACACTCTGGTAACTTTTAAGTCAAGCTGCCATTTAGCTTGTTTTGTTCCACTTCATTTAGAACTGAAAGGCGGCATTTCAAGTTGCTTTGTGTTTTTGATGGAAGTAATTTGATCAAATCTCCCTGAAAAGATTGATATTGTTCTCATTCCTGAGTTAGTAAAACATGTTCTGCTGCCTTTGATCATTTGAAAGGAATGCATGGAAAGTTATGGACTCCGAGCTCAGTTTGTTTAGGTCCAGCTGTAAGGTGCGTGTCTCAGCTTGGTCCGGTACCGTCGTTGCTGACATTCAGGAATGTCTCCATTCATCCTCATCTAGCCAGGCCCCTGGGCATCCCCCTTTTTATTTCCCATGGTGCTGCTGTAAACCAAATTCTCAGACCCAGAGAAGCACTGGAGAGAACTGCATCTGTCAATACATCATCATGAGAGCCAGTTGGCAGCACACACAGCAGAGATCAGCAAGTGTGTGTCAGCAGGTTTTTTTTTTTTTCCCCAGCTGATTCAGTCTAGGGTTCAGCAGCCCTCAATACTGTTATGCCATGTACCAAACACACAGAAAATAACTCATGGGTAAACCTTTCCAGATCACATAGTTATTTTGTGGTATTGAGTTATCTGTTGTTGTTTTTGTTGACACAGCTGTTGTGTACCTGAAAAGACTCATTCCTCAGATATAACTGCAATAGCATTATTATTTTGAGCAGAACAAAAATGAAAAAGCCACCAACTGTGGTAAACTAGAAAGTTTAAAACCCAAATAATTATTTTTATTAATATTTCAAAACACAGGTAACATGTAACATGATAAAATAAATGCCATTACAGTTTTTATTCAAGCATTTCCATAAACAAGTTGTTAATACAATTCTTACATTCTTGCTAATAATTTTTGCCAGTAAGTTTGTATAGATTGTCTCCATAAACAGGAAATAGTTTCAGAAAAAAGAGGGTTGCAAACCAACATACAAATTTAAACAAAGTTGAATATATGAGTGAAGATTACTGCAAAAGTCTTCCATAATCCATTCCAGGTTGTCGTCTGAACGTAATTTACTCCAAATGAACTTTTTGTTCATCAAACTGTTGTATAAAAGCAGTGTGTGTGTGTGTGTGTGTGTGTGTGTGTGTGTGTGTGTGTGTGTGTGTGTGTGTGTGTGTGTGTGTGTGTGTGTTGTGTGTGTGTGTTGCGTGTGTGTGTTGCGTGTGTTGCGTGTGTGTGTGTGTGTGTGTGTGTGTGGTGTGTGTGTGTGTGTGTGTGTGTGTGGTAAAGGGTGCAACATGAAAGCCTGAAAAATGAAGTGTGTGTGTGTGTGTGTGTGTGTGTGTGTGTGGTAAAGGGTGCAACATGAAAGCCTGAAAAATGAAGTGAATTTGGGACTCTTGATTCAGGAGCTGACTGGGCCAAAATAACAATCAAAAACCTCTTTCCTAAACTCTAACCAAAAAAGAAAAAAAAAGGAAATAAAAATAAATATACAAACCAAACTTCACAACCAAAAACAGAGATCAAACAGTTTACAATATTTTTACAACCAGGCAAATAAAATTGAAAGGGCAATCCTTAAACAATCTCAAATCAGCATTAGAAAACAGGCAAATGGGTCAACTAGAAGTTCCTCAGGTACAAACAAGATTCGATTCCGACAAGCAAGCAATACTCACAGTCTCTAATAATCTTAACACTTCCAAAATCTCCTAACTCACAAACAAACTCTCGCTGCTCAAAACACAAGATCTTTCTCTCTGTAGAGGGAAGTGATGATGTACTTTTAAAAGTGCCTACTTTGTGCACCTATCAGAACAGCCAGCAGTACGCAGGAACCAGATGAACTTCCCCTAGACAGACACACACACACTCACAAAACAACAGACATAACAAAACAAAACACGTAAGAGTGTGATATTGCTTAATTTTAACAGCTTTTCCCCTGAAAAGTGAACAAAGCGGTTTGATATCAGAATCAGCGTTGTTATTGTTAACTAAAATTAAAACTAAAACTATTAAAATAGTTTTTGTTTATTGAAAATAAAATGACGTAATAAACTGAAATTAAATTAAATTAAATTAAACAATAAAATGAAATGACAAAATAAAATAAGCTGGAAAAAATGAAATGGAATAATTTAATGAAATGAAATAAAAAAAATGAAATGAAATGAAATGAAGTGAAGTGAAGTGAAGTGAAGTGAAGTGGAATGCAAAGAGAATATTTCACGAAAACTTTTAACTTAAAAAAAATAAAATTGCTAAAACTAAAACTGAAATTAAAATAAATTAAAACTAAATAGAAATATTAAAAGCATATTATTTACTAAAATTAAAAGAAAAACTGAACATATAAAAATGAAAGCTAATTCAAAATATCAATCAATTCATTTCGCATTTATTTGTATAGCGCTTTTCACAATACATATTGTTTTAAAGCAGCTTTACAGAAAATGCATGTTTCTACATGACAAGAATGATCTGCTGTCATCAGAGGCGACTGTGTCCAAGTTATGCATTTCAGAAATATACATATACAAATCACAGCTAATATGAATTTAATCTAATCAATACTAATATCATATATAAATAATCCTAAAACTGTTTTCAGTTTAGCTCTCTCTTCTCCCCTGCCACCAAACGTCTTGTTTCATTTAAGAGAAAAGGCCGCCTCTTCAATAATGATCTGATAAAACGAAAAGGCCAATTCTCTTAAATTACAGGAAATTGCAACTTAGCTACTATACTCCTGAATTACACTGTTAAGAGGCAACCCAGATGAAGAAACACATGTTGCCAGACTTAGTGTGTGGCAATGCACTTTTAATGGAGAAATGAGTAAATTTAAGCTTCGCAAAAACACGCAATGATTAAAGAGCGAAGCGATTAGCGAAATTAGATATTACTTTATCATAATTAAGAAAATGTTTCCAAGGTTTACACAGTGACTCGCCCAAGAACGGTTTTATGGCTCCTCTCTCTTTTAATGTCAGACCGCATGATTAGAACTGAATGATAATTTGCAGGCAAAATGTTTTACATTAAGCAAATCAGATGATAGCAGTGAACGCTGACTTTGGATGTAAGCGACTGTGTAGTGAATCTGAAAGCTGAAGACACTGCATTTATCTGAGGGTTGTACATCAGGGTGGATTACACTATAATCATAGCCGCCATTTAAATAATCTTTTTTGTTATGGAACTTTTTTCCTCAGATGACGGTAATTTATCTTCATTTCCCCTTTTTCTTTGCTGTAATTCCATTTCAAATAGCTTAGAGCGTTTTGTTAACTTTGGGAACTATTCTAGAAAACTGTCTGAAAAGTTGTCTATCAATCATACGCTCAAGTATGAGGTCTCCGGCTGTTCGGACACCATTAGTCAATTCCAGACAGAATTCTATCAGCTTCATTTAGGAAGAGGTTCAAAAATAACATTGATTTTATTTCAGGAAATACTAACAAACTCGAAGAGGGAACTGTCAAACATTGGTCCGATCTTTCAAGGAGTTTCAAGGTGGACACTGAATGAATCTGGGACTCGTGCTACTAAAACACATAGCCTACCTTTCAAATTTATGGATGTGGCGTTTAAATTTACTACCTGCTTGACAAAGTTATTTATAGCTGCTTTAAATCATCATGATATAAAGTCAACTGTTAGTAGGACTATAAATCTAGAGACATTAATAAAGTGAGAGTAAATACAATATTGGCTTTATTCTTGAATCAGTCCTTCAGGGCATGAGGTACTCTTTTATGAAGCCACTGCAAAAAGACGTTTTAATTTAACAACAAACTAAAGTAGTGCTTCTGCCTGACGTCTCCTATAAGTGCTTCAAAGAACGTAAGTGATACAAGATATTTTCTGTAAGCACCCTGCTCTGTTTCACTCCGAGAGCTCATAATCTGAATACAAATGAGGGGAACAGTTTAAAGCGCGCCTCAGGTGATGCTTCCTTGAAGGTGGTGAATGATATCCAGACGCTGATCCATTGCAGTCAGATCAGTGTACAAATCATTATTCATCCCCCAAAGAATCATATTGACTTTGTTTTTTTTTCCAGCACTTTTCCTCTACGTGCGTCTTCCCTGGTTATAAATCTTGTATCTGGTATTGTTACAAGAGTCTGGCCTTGATGTGTGCAGTGTCGTGTTGCAGTGGCTTCAGTTTGCTGCGGCAGAGACCATTTATATAGAGACATGCCACTTCCTAAATCCTCAATACAACTATATAGGGAAAACCCATAACGCCAAATATTGCGGTTGTATGCACATGTCCCGCCCCCTCCCGCTGGAAAGCCAATCGGCAAGCCGGGAAACATTTAAGCCTATCGTCTGGTTCCACTGACGCATGCGCACAGTTGAGGTTTGCGATAGCCGAAAATACGTTACTGTTTGAAAAGGCGGCAGATTTGATATGCAGTGTATGTGTGCGTTGTGTAAATATCAGATATCCCAAGTCTCCCGCATATTGATAGCGGCTCCCTGATGCCCGCAAATTAGTTCAAATCTCCCGGAATCTAGAGCGAGTGTGCTTCAAACCTTGTGTGTTGGTGTCGTGAACCCTTGCGCATGTGTAGTAAAAGTATAACCTGTGGGGGAAAAGGCATTTTTATCATATTTCACTGCTGCTTCTATACATGCAGTTTTTATGTCCCGGTGACCAGTGAAAGTGCGGTTCTGACTCTCTGCCCATTCATTTATGGCGCTTTTCCACTGCATGGTGCGGCACGGTTCGGCGCGGCGCGGAACGGTTTGGCTCGCTTCGCTTTTCCACTGCGTGGTACGACTCGGCTCGGTACGGCACGGTTCGGTTCGCTTTAGCGCGGTTGCTTTTCCACTGCAGTTAGTACCCCTTCAAAGTGGGTGGGACTGATTGTTACACTGTTTGTAGGTCCGGTGATAGCCGTGTGCGGCTAAGAGCTGAGCTACTTCTTGGAACACTTTTTCATCCCGTTTTGCCCCATCCAGCTCTCGCTGGATCCGCTCCTCGGCAACCAACGAGAGGAACGTGTGCACCTCGTCCACTGACCACGATTCAGCCATTTCTTTTTTTTAAAAGTTTTGATCTCTTTTTTTTTCAAGAAAGTAAAAAACAGGCGCAACCGTGTTGGCTGTTGTCTACTGGTTATTTAAATCTAGCTAGGGGGATTTAAATCTAAATGTCTCGTGTCACAAATCCAATGACGCTGGTAGTGACGATTCTGTCTCTGACCAATTAGTGATCTGCAGTGTTTCACGTCACATTTTAGTACCAGTATGGTACGCTTGGAACCTCAACAGACCAGGTACCATTTAAAGCGAGCCGTACCGTACCATGCAGTGGAAAAGCACCACAAGTGAGCCGTACCGAACCGAACCGTACTCTACCATGCAGTGGAAAAGCGCCAAAGCGTGCCGTACCGAACCGAACTGTACCGTACCATGCAGTGGAAAAGCGCCATTCGATAGGAGCCTGGTCTTTTTAGTCCCAAATAGCTGCCCGGAGGCGTTGCCAAGATGGCGGCCGAGTGGCAGGACTTGCCTAAAAGGACTTTGGCTGCGGTCACTACAAACTGCATGCAGTCGGGTCAGTGGTCGAGGACGCAGGCGTTCCTATAGGGCAGCTTCTCGGATGCAAAACAGTGTTGTCATGACAATGTTGTGGGAGTCAAATCCATTACAAAGCATGATTTATTAATCCATCCTCTCTCTTAAAAACTAGGCCACTTGTATGGCCTCTTTATGCGTAGCTAAATTGTATTAACTCAACTTCCTGTTTCTTCCCCCCACTGTTGCACTCATTACAAAGTGACCAAATTGATGTTTTAATTGCAATTTTTGAGAGGGAAATGAATTAGTACTTTTCCACCTCCCCCTGCTATTCCCAGGCGGTGAGTATTGATTCTTTTTAAAACAGCTTTGACCTTCTTTTGGGTTTAGCTGTACTATTCTGGAATATGGTGGTTTGGTGAAGCATCCAGCTCCTCTGGCAGAGATTGGCAGTTGTGTTTGAAGCTGCAGTAAATCTGGACTTGACTCCACCGTTTTGTCTGGCTGAGAGAAAACCGTGCAAGTGACAATATCAAACTCTGTCTGCTCGGTCTAGACTTTCGACCACACATGGAGATGCTGGATCCAGTAAGAGAAGGTTTGCCATCTGTTTGTGTGTACTTAAATGGGCGAATAGAAATGCATATGGCACACATCCTGGCCGCAGAGAGCCAAGAGAAATCCTTCATGAGTGAAGGAATTCCGTTGCGATTTTGCACACAGTGGATAAGACATTACATGAAAAATAGAGCAGAAAATGGGGCTCAGATCCACAAAATGGAGTATCCGTCTGCATATAATAAAATTACAATGACATAAAAGTAAATATCTCAAATCATATGTCGTTTAATCAATAGTTATCTTGTTTTCTAGTAAAATAGGCTATCTAAACATTGTTAAAAAGAGATAAGTATACTTTATAAACGAAATTGTGTAAGATGTGTGAAGACATGAATATAATAAATCTTTCCAATTAAATGCACTACCGTTAAAAGATTTGGGGTTGGTAACATTTTGACATTATGTTTTATAAAAAAAGCCTCTTATGCTCAACCAAGGCTGCATTTATTTGATTTAAAAATGCAGTAATGTTGTGAAATATTATTACAGTTTAAAATAATGTATTCATGTGATGTATTTTCAGCATCATCATTACTCCAGTATTTACTGTAATCTTTCTAATATGCTGATTTGATGGTCAAGAACTTATCAACAATGTTGAAAACAGTTGTGCTGCTTAATTTGATGGAAACATTACAAACATTACATTACATTACTTTTTAACATCACAAATGTCTTTACTGTCATTTTTGATCAATATAATGTTTCCTTGTACTGTGAGATAAATAATCAGATTACTTTTTCAAGTAACTAGTAAATTAATGCGTTACTTTTAAATTTACAATAAAATATTTGAGTTACTTTTTATGTATTTTTTTTTTTTTTTTTTACTTTTGAGAACATGATGGTAAACATGCACTTACACTAAAAACAGTTCAGTATTCCGTATTCAGGATTCATTCCTCAAAATAATAAAAACAGTAAACTGCAAACTCAGAATATTACACAAACCTGCAATAATTGTGACAATCAGCGGCTGGAGTGCCCGCATGAGCCACTGGAGGGAACTCTCTTCCTGCGTTATGTTCCACCATGGACTCATTATGTTTAATTATGATTTCATCAGTCTCACCTGTGTACCCTCAGCTACCCTTTATCTGGACTGTTCTGTTCTGTGCCCATTTTGTGAAGTATTGTTTTACCCAAACTCTGTCTCAGTTTGTTCCTCTTGTTTCTCTGTGTTTGGACTTGATCTTCTGTGTTTGAACTTGGACTCTGATATCGTTTTGTGAACCTTTGCTGCCTGCCTCTGACCATTGCGTGTTTGACTACGATTCTGGATTGCCCTTGACATCTTTTAAGTTTTTGTCTGCTTGTTCTCATCTGCTTTGTCATCTCCTTTAATAAATATCTGCGAATGGATCCGACCGCTTCAGCCTCTTCGTTACAGAATACTTCACCAAACCAGGATCCAGCAGATTACAGAACAACTCACCGCGAAATGAATCCAGCAGTTGTCAGCAACCGGGCTCTGGGAGACTACCTGTCGACGTTATCGCAAGAGGGCCAGTCTGTCCAAAGGTACGCAAAGGATTTTCTGTCCATTTGCCATCTGGGAGCGCTAGATGATATCCAGCTCATGGACCTGTTTTGGAACGGGCTGAATTATGAGATCGCTAGATGGATGCCGCGGGACCTTACCAACTGGACTCTTGACCGGTATATCGCTCAGGCTTGTTCCTTGGAAGACCTCTTCTCCATTACAGGCTTGTTTTACTCGACACCTCCCGAGTGCACATTACCCGCAAAGCCCTCGTCGTCTCCGCCGCTGGTCCGGTCCAACTCTGCCGAGCCCGCTCTTCACTGCAGCGCCGAGTCAGGCGCCGTCGCCGAGTCAAGCGAGTCAAGCACCGAGTCTACTGTGTCAAGTGAGTCTACCGAGTCTACTGTGTCAAGTGATTCTACCGAGTCTACTGTGTCAAGTGAGTCTACCGAGTCTACTGTGTCAAGTGAGTCTACTGTGTCAAGTGACTCTACCGAGTCTACTGTGTCAAGTGAGTCTACCGAGTCTACGTTGTCAAGTGAGTCTACCGAGTCTACGTTGTCAAGTGAGTCTACCGAGTCTACGTTGTCAAGTGAGTCTACCGAGTCTACTGTGTCAAGTGAGTCTACCGAGTCTACTGTGTCAAGTGAGTCTACTGTGTCAAGTGACTCTACCGAGTCTACCGAGTCTACTGTGTCAAGTGAGTCTACCGAGTCTACGTTGTCAAGTGAGTCTACCGAGTCTACGTTGTCAAGTGAGTCTACCGAGTCTACGTTGTCAAGTGAGTCTACCGAGTCTACGTTGTCAAGTGAGTCTACCGAGTCTACGTTGTCAAGTGAGTCTACTGAGTCAAGTATATCCAGTAGTGAATCAAGCCCAGTGAAGCGCCGTCGCAGAAGGAAGAGAGGGAGGTCTCGCTTGGCTCGCCGGGCTCCGGAGGGCGTTCCCGGACTCCTCGCCCTGCCGGCCCCGCCTCTGCGCCTCGCCCCGCCTCTGCGCCTCGCCCTGCCGGCCCCGCCTCTGCGCCTCGCCCTGCCGGCCCCGCCTCTGCGCCTCGCCCTGCCGGCGCCCTTCAAGCACCTTCCTCCCGTGGATTTTCCCAAGTATTTTTCGGGGGGGGGGCAGGAGGTACCCTGTGAGGGCCATGGGGGCTGCGTCTACATGGACCTTTGCTAGTAGGTACCCTGAGAGGGCCATGGGGGCGGCATCTACATGGACCTTTGCTCTACTGCCTACGTCTGAGCTTCCTGGATTACTGGTCCCGGCTAGCCCAGTTAAGTGTGTTCTACCCTGTTCCCGTGTTCACTGTGCTCCGCCCTGTTCTCCTGTCTGTTATGCTCCGGCCTGGTTCCCTGCCAAGCATGCCCCGCCTTGGCTGCCTGCGGAGCTTGCTTCTGTGGTCCCGGGTCTTGCTCCTGTCTCCAGGTCCCCTGCCTCTCCACGGACCTGGCCCTCCATCCCATCCCCCGTTGACCTCCCCCGGAGCTCTTAGGAGCGTTTGGAAGCCGCTCCTTAGAGGGGGGGTTATGTGACAATCAGCGGCTGGAGTGCCCGCATGAGCCACTGTAGGACACTCTCTTCCTGCGTTATGTTCCACCATGGACTCATTATGTTTAATTATGGTTTCATCAGTCTCACCTGTGTACCCTCAGCTACCCTTTATCTGGACTGTTCTGTTCTGTGCCCATTTTGTGAAGTATTGTTTTACCCAAACTCTGTCTCAGTTTGTTCCTCTTGTTTCTCTGTGTTTGGACTTGATCTTCTGTGTTTGAACTTGGACTCTGATATCGTTTTGTGAACCTTTGCTGCCTGCCTCTGACCATTGCGTGTTTGACTACGATTCTGGATTGCCCTTGACATCTTTTAAGTTTTTGTCTGCTTGTTCTCAGTTTGTCATCTCCTTTAATAAATATCTGCGAATGGATCCGACCGCTTCAGCCTCTTTCTTACAATAATTAAATGTTAAATAACACAAATATACTTTAATCTCATGCTATTAACTAATGCCTTTGCTGCTGACCTTTGATGATCTGATTCAACTATACCAATAAGCTAAAATTAATTTAGATAAACATCACATTTGTGTTTAATTTGTAGTTTTGTTTTTATTGCTGCAATACGAGTGCTGCACTTTCTTCTCCTGCATCCTATAGGGCATTTCAGAATGTTTGTAAACAATAGGCAAAAGATACTTCCGGGTGGCAGAACGCGAGCGGCTCCTACTGACTAACTGAAGAGATCCAGCCAGCTACTGTAACAGTTACTTAGTTAAAAACACTGTTGTTGATAAAAGTTGAAACGATGATGAAAACGTGTTGTGTTTGGGGTTATTTTGCTTAGAAAAAAAGAGCTAGAGAGTATTTTGCTAATTATGTGTAGGTCTACTATATTACATATTTATTATATTTTTTAATTATATCATTAAACACGGTTGTTATTATGATTAAAAAAACGCATTATATTTAATTACATTTTTTATTTTATTACATTTTTACTGTCGACAGTTGGTTTCCCTTCCAAGCAATTTACTAGCGTTGCCATAGGAACGCTTCAGCTTTTGCCACCCGGAAGAACGTCTGTTACTGTTGTGACGTCATGGTGAATTGTCGTATAGGTTGGTGCAGATATGACATCACTTTCTAGGCCAAAATGTTCCATCGTTCCGAAGTCAATGGAGTTTTGGGTTTTTGGTTGAATGGCTTAAATAAGGTGAAGCTTTGTGAAGACAAGAACAAAACACTTTCTCGTCTTCGTCTACGACATAAAATACATCAATATTACCCCACATTTGTGATTTTTTTTTTAAGCTGTCACTTGTCTTGAAAAAGGCGGTTGCTAATAATTGGCTAAATGGGACTACAGACGCTGTTAAGATTAAACGTCATCATGTCGAACAAGTAGCTCAGTCCGCTTTTACAGCTTCGTTATGCTTATAATTATGCTCTTATAAACTGTTGTCACAAGGTGACGAACCAGCAGCGGAACTATATATTCCACGGAGGAATGTTTCCGCCCAGAGCGCTCTCGACGCAACACCCAGTCAGCCTGATATGCGTCGCTACCATGGCAACAGCAGCCGCTGATGACAGAGTGACAGCAGGTGCGGCGCATCAAGGGGCTGTTTGGTGATTGGGACACACAGCGGCTTGAAACAGATAAAAACCAAGCTTTGGGAGACCAAGAGAGGAGTTCAGTGCAGGAAGTTCAGTGCAGTGTTCTGTGTTTGGTTTTCGGGTGCTGTGTCCTGACCTTGTTCCGTCGAGGAAGGCTGAGAGTTTCTGTGGGACAACTTGACTGGCGAGATAGATCTGCGGAAGGGAATCCGCTACGAAGGATTGGGTGGAGTGGAACAAAGAAACAGAGGAGAAGTTGCCTTGGAAACATCAAGTCCCCTGCCTGGGTAGAGATAAGTGCAAACCTTTTACTGGCCGTATGATACGTGATTTATATACCAAGACACCGTAATGAGAAGACAGCTGTTATGATGCACGAGTGAGATCACTATATATTCTTCCGTCTTACTGTCCCTGCTGTTCAGAACAAGGAGGTGGGCTGTGGCCTTATATTTCACAGAGTGGTTAAGAGTGACGTGAGTTGATGCTGTGCTCACCGTGTGTGTTTGAAGTGAAGCTACTGCATGCTTACTATACCAAATTCTGTCACGTGCCCATCGGCCTTGCCCTGTGTTGCAGTTTGGAGCCGCTGAAGAAGAGATTAAGCGACGGTGGAATTAAAGCTTGCGGTGTTCTGATTTATCATTGATGTTGTCTGGAGAACGGAGGAAGTCCAGTGATCTGCTGTTCGAGTGTCCCCCATCGAACGCCACGTGTATTCTGTGTTATCAACACTGTCGTGAGCTTTCTGCATCCCCTGTATAGGAAAGAACCAACCGTACTCGAAGTACCCACCTGCTGTCTAGTCGACGCCCCTTTCACAGCCGTGAGCCTCCTTCATTCCCTGCATAGGAAAGAACCAACCGTGCTCGAAGTACCCACCTGCTGTCTAGTCGACGCCCCTTTCACAGCCGTGAGCTTTCTGCGTCCCCTGTATAGGAAAGAACAAACTGGACTCGAAGTACTACCTGCTGTCTAGTCGACGCCCCTTCCACAGCTCTAAGTTTCCTGCACCCCCCGTATAGGGAAGGACCAACCGTACTCGAAGTACCCACCTGCTGTCTGGTCGACGCCCTTCCACAGCCGTAAGCTTTCTGCATCCCCTGCAGAGGAAAGAAACCTACAGTACCAGGAGTCCCTACCGGCTGTCCAGTCGACGCTCCTCTTCACCGCTGTAAATTTCTGTACTTGGGAGGTCGAGAAGAGGACAGTCCGCTCAGAGTCCGAGAAGGATAAGTCGTGCTTAGAGCACTTACCTGCTGGTCAGGTCCGCGTTCCCTCCATTGCCGAGAGCCTCGGCACCCGAAGAGTCCGAGGGGGTCGAGTGGACCCAGTCCCCACCTGTCGTCCAGCCGACGTCCCGGCGGCCACTGGATGCTGGGGAGGAAGGAGGAATTTTAATTAGGATGTACAAATTCTTTTAATCAATAAAGCCTGTTACAATTTATTTTCCTTGTCCGCCTGGTTTCTGGTCTGCTCCTCCGTGGTACATTCTAAAGGGAGGGGGTAGACCCAGTCGACCCTCCCGACCTGTGACAGATTATTGGCGTAGTCGGCAGGGTTACCACTGAGTTGAGCCACCAGAAGCCGTTATGGCAGAAGAAGAGGCACCGGGAGCACGAAGACAAGCCATGCCCATATTCATGGGAGCCCCTTGGGCCCAAAAGTACCAAGGTCCGGGATCGGAGATGAGTCTGTCGACATGGAGGGCCCAGGTCGAATATTTAGTCGGGCTCCAAGGTCTGGATGCCCCTCAGGGAGTGCAGTTCATCTTGAATTCCTTGGAAGGAGAAGCACTGAGGGAAGTGCGAGCAGCGCCAGAAGCGAACCGTACCACGGCTCAAGCTATCTTTGACTTCCTTTCGGGGCAATACGGCGATACCACTCCCGTAGCCGTTCTGCGAACACAGTTCTTCAACTGCAAACAAGGGCCGCGACAGACCATCCGGGCATTCACGCTACAGCTGAGAGAGCAGTTCGCTAGGCTAAGAGGAAGGCAAGACCATGGTCTAGGGGGTGAAGAGAGCCTGCTGCGAGACCAATTCCTCCTGGGGCTACGGGAAGGCCCCGTACGCCAAAGCCTGCGAATACAGGTCCGCCGGAACCCGGACTCGTCTTTTGACGAACTGAGACAAGAGGCTTTGGCCTTGGAACGGGATCACACGGTAGAGCCCTCAACATGCATGGCTGCGAGTGCACCCGTCGACCCCCCACGCCCGGTCGAAGCGGAATGGAGACGTGCGTTACGAGAGGAGTTGAAAAAGGACGTCCAGGAACAGCTGCCCGAGCTATCCAACTCCTTCAGAGAAGAGCTCCGGCGTGAACGTTCCAGTCCATTGCTCCGAGAGCGGACCTATTCAGCGGGGAGCCGATTCCCAGAGCGACGCCCAGCTAGGCCCATGGGGCCGCGGTTCAGGTGGGACGAACAGGGACGCCCCATTTGTCATGGTTGTGGAGAGCCGGGTCATTACTTCCGCCAGTGCCGCTCCCGTCGGGGATCACAGGAGGATTTTTAGAGTTGCCGGCCACTGTGGGTCAAGTGGCTGGGACTCCCATGGTAGACCCCCTATTGATTACGAAGTCCAGAGCATGTTTGGTGGGGCATTGCCCCATTGTAGTGGCCCAGGTCAACGGGTTGGAAGTACAGTGCCTGTTAGACACTGGGTCACAAGTCACTCTGTTCTCTGAGAGCCTGTCACGAGAGCTATTTAAGGGCCAGGATTGCCTCACCTCAGAAGCCCCCTGGTTGACGCTACGGGGAGCCAACGGTCTGGACATCCCATACGTGGGATACCTGGTGACTGACTTGAAGATCCATGGAGTCGTTGTCCCCCAGAAAGGGGTGGTGATCGTTCGTGACGCCTGCCTGGGAAACCATCGCGCCTTGTTGGGCATGAACGTTATAGCAGAATGTTGGGAGGAACTGTTCCAAGGTGGACTAAAGCAGACGGCCTCGACCTCGGAAAGTTACGAGTGGGACCGGATCAAGGCCGACTGTCGGCGGGTTCGCCTTGCCGAGACGCGAGGAGATCGAGAGGGCACTGGGAGGACGGCGTGCCGATACGCGTTGTCCATTCCCGCTCAGAGTGAGGCCGTGGTGTGGGCCAGGCTCCCCTCGCAACTCTATGGCCCGGGAGAGTGGGTATTGGTGGAACCCCATCCGGACGGCCCAAACCTTGAGGTAGCTCGGGGGCTAGCCACAGCACGGCGGGGGAGGATTTCTGTGAAAGTACGGAACGTGAATGCGTTCCCCGTCCTGTTGCATCGACATCAGTGTCTGGCCCGAGTCACAGGGGTGTGCCCGCAACAAGTGAGAGAGCCGGGTGAAGTGCAGTTTAACCGGGTAAGCCCCTCCGTAGTGGAAGTTGCCCTGACCCGAACTGGACCGCCGGTGGGTCGTGAGGGAGAGGAATTGCCTAATCACCTCCAGGGAGGGTCACTACGCGGTGAAGGACTGGGAGAGGAACAGACTGGGCGGCTCCAGGATTTCCTGCTCAAATGGCAGCACTTGTTCTCGACTCACGACGAGGACTATGGCCGGACAGACATTGTAAAACATCAGATTCCGACCGGGGACGCCGCCCCGAGTAGAGAACGTTATCGACCAGTACCACCGACCCTGTATTCTGAGGTCCGCACCCTCCTGCGAGGAATGTTGGACAAGGGGATTATCCGGGAAAGTAGTAGCCCTTGGGCCGCCCCTATCGTACTGGTGCGTAAGAAAAATGGTTCCTGGAGATTCTGTGTGGATTACCGTAAGCTGAACCAGGTGACTAAGCGGGATGCTTTCCCCCTGCCCCGAGTAGAGGATTCACTCACCAGTCTTACACAGTCCGCATGGTATTCTACTCTCGACTTGGCCAGTGGGTACTGGCAGGTACAGGTGGACGAGCGGGACAGGGAGAAGACAGCCTTCACGACCCCTTTCGGACTATACGAGTGGGAACGGATGCCGTTTGGCCTTTGCAACGCCCCAGCCACGTTCCAGCGGCTTATGCAGCGGTGCCTGGGAGGTCAGTTGACGGAAACCATGCTGGTCTACCTCGATGACGTCATTGTCTATTCGCCGGACTTTGAGACTCACCTCCAACATCTGGAGCAAGCTTTCCGCGCCCTGGACAAATACGGGCTAAAGCTGCAACCTGACAAGTGTCAGCTTTTCCGGAAAGAGGTGAAGTTTCTGGGCCACGTGGTGAGTGCAGCCGGGATCGCTGTGGACCCAGAGAAGGTGTCGGCTGTGCAAGGGTGGGAGGCGCCGAAGACTGTGCGACAGGTCAGATCCTTCCTGGGTTTTGTCGGATATTACCGGCGGTTCATTCAGGACTTCTCCAAAATCGCCAAGCCCATTAACCAGCTGCTCGGGGGCACGGGACGTTCGAGGGGCCGGGGATCTCCCGCGGTTCAGTGGGACCAGGCATGTGAGGCTGCATTCCGGAGGCTTAAACAGGAACTACTACAGGCCCCGATTCTGGCCTATGCAGACTTCTCCCAGCCTTTCATCTTGTACACTGATGCCAGCCATCTCGGCCTGGGTGCCGTGCTAGCCCAAAAACAGCAGGGGAAGGAGAGGGTGATTGCATACGCCAGCCGAAGCTTACACCGACAGAGAGGAACGATGCTAACTATAGTTCTTTTAAACTTGAGTTGTTGGCCATGAAGTGGGCAATGAGCGAAAAGTTCAAGGACTACCTGTGGGGGACCAAGGTTCTGGTGGTAACTGACAACAACCCTCTGGTACATCTTCAGACGGCAAGGCTGGGGGCTGTCGAACAGAGATGGGTGGCACAACTGGCGAATTTCGACTACCAGCTGAAGTATCGGCCAGGGAAGGAGCATACGAATGCTGATGTGCTGTCGAGGTTTCCGGTGGCAGGTCCAGTAGTTCAGGGGCCCAACTCCAGCTCCGAGGAGGAGGAAGGAGCAATGGTGGGGATCGTGGAAGCGCCTGGATCATCGCAGGAAGAGGCCCCCAATGGTTGGGGCTGGGACCCACAGTGTTGGAGGTCGAGACAAGCGGAGGATGAAGGGTTGCGGATGGTACGAGAGTGGGTCCAGACTGGGAAATGGCCAGAGGCCAGAGAACGCCGGGCTCAGACTCAGGCCGTCCGAGGGTTGCTAGGACAATGGGAAAGGTTGGCTTTGAGGGAGGGGGTGCTCTGTCGCTCCATCCAGGACCCTAACCTGGGCGAGAAGATCTGGCAAATAGTAGTTCCGGAGGGGCAACATCGGTCCCTGCTACAGGCCTATCACACCCAGTTGGGCCATCAGGGCCTGGAGAAGACGATCTCGCTATTGCGACGCCAGTTCTATTGGCCTGGGATGGAGAGGATTACCAAGGCCTACCTTCAGGGATGCCCCCGGTGCACCCTGTTTAAGACCAGGAAGGAGATCCGAGCCCCATTGGTCCCGATTCAAGCAAAGGCTCCCATGCACATGGTCGCCATGGACTATCTGACGCTGGGAAGGCCGGTGGACCGGATTCAGAACATCTTGGTGGTGACAGACCTATTCACCAAATATGCCTGGGCCATTCCCACCTTGGACCAAACTGCTACCACCACCGCGAATGCCTTGTGGAGGGCTGTGATTCAGCCTTTTGGGTGCCCTGAGATATTCCACTCCGACCAGGGGCCGAACTTTGAGTCCAGGGTGGTCCATGAGTTGTGCCAGCTGTACGGGGGTAGGAAGACCCACACGACACCGTACCATCCCCAAGGGAATGGAGGATGCGAGAGGTTTAACCAAACATTGCTGGGCCTATTGGGAACGTTGGAGATGGATCAGCAGGGCCATTGGGCAGATACGCTTCCGGCACTGATCCAAGCGTATAACAACAGCGTGCATAGCACCACTGGATATGCTCCAACATATCTGATGTTTGGAAGACACGTGCGGCTACCGGCCGACTTAGTAACGGGGGCTGCTACCCAAGGGGAGGAAGGGAGCTTGTCAGACTGGGTGGCGAGGCACCACCAGCGACTCCACTGGGCGTATGGCCGGGTCTCGGACCGGATTAACCAGGCGGGGGCAAAGAGCAAGAGACTGTACGACCGAACAGCTCGGGAAGCCCCATTGCTCCCAGGAGAGAGAGTCTTGGTGAGGGATAATCGTCGCCAAGGGAAGGGTAAGCTGAGTGATCGGTGGGAGCCTCGGCCCTATGTGGTCTTACGACAGCCACGTCCAGATCAACCCGTGTATGCTATCCGACCCGAGGGGAGAGCGGGCCCAGAACGGGTGCTCCACCGGAATCTGATTCGCCCTTGCCCGAACTACCCAAATCCCAGAGAGGAAGCCCCCCCGGTTGTGGCAGCACCAGGGCCGTTACTGGTAGGATGGGGAGTGGTCCCCAGGGGCTTGGGCCCAGCACCGGGACCGGTGAGACCCGAGTCTCCGCCGAGGCGGTCCCAGAGGGAGAACCGAGGTCGACCCCCGGTGAGGTATGGAGACTGGGAGAGCGGAACCCGTTCTCGGGACTAGAACGGATTGGCGGGGGAGTATGTCACAAGGTGACGAACCAGCAGCGGAACTATATATTCCACGGAGGAATGTTTCCGCCCGGAGCGCTCTCGACGCAACACCCAGTCAGCCTGATATGCGTCGCTACCATGGCAACAGCAGCCGCTGATGACAGAGTGACAGCAGGTGCGGCGCATCAAGGGGCTGTTTGGTGATTGGGACACACAGCGGCTTGAAACAGATAAAAACCAAGCTTTGGGAGACCAAGAGAGGAGTTCAGTGTAGGAAGTTCAGTGCAGTGTTCTGTGTTTGGTTTTCGGGTGCTGTGTCCTGACCTTGTTCCGTCGAGGAAGGCTGAGAGTTTCTGTGGGACAACTTGACTGGCGAGATAGATCTGCGGAAGGGAATCCGCTACGAAGGATTGGGTGGAGTGGAACAAAGAAACAGAGGAGAAGTTGCCTTGGAAACATCAAGTCCCCTGCCTGGGTAGAGATAAGTGCAAACCTTTTACTGGCCGTATGATACGTGATTTATATACCAAGACACCGTAATGAGAAGACAGCTGTTATGATGCACGAGTGAGATCACTATATATTCTTCCGTCTTACTGTCCCTGCTGTTCAGAACAAGGAGGTGGGCTGTGGCCTTATATTTCACAGAGTGGTTAAGAGTGACGTGAGTTGATGCTGTGCTCACCGTGTGTGTTTGAAGTGAAGCTACTGCATGCTTACTATACCAAATTCTGTCACGTGCCCATCGGCCTTGCCCTGTGTTGCAGTTTGGAGCCGCTGAAGAAGAGATTAAGCGATGGTGGAATTAAAGCTTGCAGTGTTCTGATTTATCATTGATGTTGTCTGGAGAACGGAGGAAGTCCAGTGATCTGCTGTTCGAGTGTCCCCCATCGAACGCCACGTGTATTCTGTGTTATCAACACTGTCGTGAGCTTTCTGCATCCCCTGTATAGGAAAGAACCAACCGTACTCGAAGTACCCACCTGCTGTCTAGTCGACGCCCCTTTCACAGCCCTGAGCTTTCTGCATCCCCTGTATAGGGAAGAACGAACCGGACTCGAAGTATCTACCTGCTGTCTAGTCGACGCCCCCTTCACAGCCGTGAGCTTTCTGCATCCCCTGTATAGGGAAGAACAAACCGGACTCGAAGTATCTACCTGCTGTCTAGTCGACGCCCCTTTCACAGCCTGAGCTTTCTGCATCCCCGGTATAGGGAAGAACAAACCGGACTCGAAGTATCTACCTGCTGTCTAGTCGACGCCCCTTTCACAGCCCTGAGCTTTCTGCATCCCCTGTATAGGGAAGAACGAACCGGACTCGAAGTATCCACCTGCTGTCTAGTCGACGCCCCTTTCACAGCCGTGAGCTTTCTGCATCCCCTGTATAGGAAAGAACCAACTGGACTCGAAGTACCTACCTGCTGTCTAGTCGACACCCCTTTCACAGCCGTGAGCTTTCTGCATCCCCTGAATAGGAAAGAACCAACCGGACTCGAAGTATCTACCTGCTGTCTAGTCGACGCCCCTTTCACAGCCGTGAGCTTTCTGCATCCCCCGTATAGGAAAGAACAAACCGGACTCGAAGTACCTACCTGCTGTCTAGTCGACGCCCCTTTCACAGCCGTAAGCTTTCCGCATCCTTTGTATAGGAAGGAACCAACCGTACTCGAAGTACCCACCTGCTGTCTAGTCGACGCCCCTTTCACAGCCGTGAGCCTCCTTCATTCCCTGCATAGGAAAGAACCAACCGTGCTCGAAGTACCCACCTGCTGTCTAGTCGACGCCCCTTTCACAGCCGTGAGCTTTCTGCGTCCCCTGTATAGGAAAGAACAAACTGGACTCGAAGTACTACCTGCTGTCTAGTCGACGCCCCTTCCACAGCTCTAAGTTTCCTGCACCCCCCGTATAGGGAAGGACCAACCGTACTCGAAGTACCCACCTGCTGTCTGGTCGACGCCCTTCCACAGCCGTAAGCTTTCTGCATCCCCTGCAGAGGAAAGAAACCTACAGTACCAGGAGTCCCTACCGGCTGTCCAGTCGACGCTCCTCTTCACCGCTGTAAATTTCTGTACTTGGGAGGTCGAGAAGAGGACAGTCCGCTCAGAGTCCGAGAAGGATAAGTCGTGCTTAGAGCACTTACCTGCTGGTCAGGTCCGCGTTCCCTCCATTGCCGAGAGCCTCGGCACCCGAAGAGTCCGAGGGGGTCGAGTGGACCCAGTCCCCACCTGTCGTCCAGCCGACGTCCCGGCGGCCACTGGATGCTGGGGAGGAAGGAGGAATTTTAATTAGGATGTACAAATTCTTTTAATCAATAAAGCCTGTTACAATTTATTTTCCTTGTCCGCCTGGTTTCTGGTCTGCTCCTCCGTGGTACATTCTAAAGGGAGGGGGTAGACCCAGTCGACCCTCCCGACCTGTGACACTGTTAACTTAAATGTTCTCGGATAATGTTTTTTGATAAACTAAAGAGTTGTCTGAGGCTTAATGTTGGTGACGTTGAAATCATTTGGTGTTCATTTATAGCCTTCATTTTTTCTTCTGGCGACTGCATTTAGGTGTAACTCTCATGTTAGTAGAGTACTAGTAGACTGTCAGGGTTAGGATTAGAATAAGTTGACTTTTAGACTTTTAGTTTGTTTTCACCAGTTTCCCGCCACTCTTCAGTTGTCATTGTAACAGATGATTAGTTTTCTGGTCAGCTGTGTATCATTAATTACATTCGTTTGCCTTGCTATTTAGTTGCTGTGTTTGTGACTCTCATTGTCCGGTTATGTTTCCGCATAGCGGTTGGTTTTCCTTAATGTTAACATTGGAGTTTGGTTATGTAGTCGTCTTTTTACGTCAATCTTCTTCATTGTGCTCTTTCACACACCACACTTAGCAAATCATGACAGACTGATTTTTTTATTTTTAAAACTTGTAATGTTAGTCTAATTTGATTAACATGATATTTCAAGATGACTAAGTAGAACTATTTATGATAAAGTCCAACCTAATAATCCCCGTTTACTGATTGGCTTCATCACTGTCTCCTCTCCACCAGTAAGCTGGTGTGTGGTGAGCGTTCTAGCGCAATATGGCTGCCGTCGCATCATCCAAGTGGATGCTGCACACTGGTGGTGGTTGAGGAGATCCCCCCCCCCCCCTCTATGTAAAGCTCTTTGAGTGTCCAGAAAAGCGCTATATAAATGTAATGAATTATTATTATTATTATAACATATTTTGATAAAAATGAAAATACAAAACAATATGCAAAACAGTTCAACCCAAATCAAAACTCAACTCAGTAATTTAGCCATGCACCCGAAGTACTTTTTATAGATCGGATGCTTCTAGGGCCAAATGCACCATCCGGGCAACTGCCATTGAGATTAAAGGTAACAATTACAGACAGCTTTCTCTGAGTGCTATGGATATTTCTTAAAACCAACAATCATTACAAGCATATTGCCTTCTTTCAGTGAAAAATGGTAAATGAAGAGGAGAGAGACAGGTATTGGACAGTCGATGTGGATATGTGTTTGGGAGCTAGCTGTACTCTCGGGCAGAAAGGCTAAACGCTATTGGCTGTGCTGTCTGACGGGGCATTAATCTACAGCAGGAACGCTGAAGCTCAGTGAAGTGGGAGCCTCTTAACGCCAGGCTCTTGTCACAATGAGAATTAGACTCTGACAACTTCCTCTGCTTGGTTAATTGAGGTGATAGATACTCTTGACATTTATCTAAGCACTGCTGAGCAGATTAAGACATATTTTGTTCTCATGCTTCCTCATATTAGAAGAGGTCACTTGCTGAGGTCTGTTTAATACGCCTATGCAATTAATAATGCTTTAATTCTGCCCCGTATCGCAGACTGTTTTAAGTTCTCTCTTCAGAGCCAGATAACACCCGCACTCCCTCATCACTCTGTTTGCTTGAAATTAGTCTAATCTCTTTCAAGTTCACCCTCCGGGTGTACGCTCCCTTCTCATGCTTTTTCCGCGTTCGTTCTATAAAAAAGAACTGGCTGGAATAAATAAAAAGATTATTTTCCACAAGGTCTCAGCTGAGGTGCTCATCTATATAGATTTAATTATTCATGCCATATTCTCACATGATATCTTTTTGATTTTTCCCTCCCAATAGTGATCAAGATGGATGTATCCTGGTGCTGGGTGAACTCTGTGACTCTGTCGAAACCTATTGGGAGGCCTAGTGTGTATTTTGCAGAGAAGGCAATCCTAAAATGCATTGTTACAAGCAGCGTCAGATAAACCGGTAACACTTTATTTGAAGGGGTGTGCATAAGACTGACATGACACTGTCATAAACATGACATAACACCTGTCATGAACATGAAGGAGTCTTTATGAATGTTTATGACTGTTGTCATTAAGTGTCATTCGGTAAATTATGACACTTTTAATGCAAAGTTGACATTGTTTAAAATGTCTTTGTTATGACAACTTGACATTAACAAAGACAAAAATGTCTTTGTTATGACAACTTGACAATAACAAAGACAAAAAATGTCTTTGTTATGACAACTTGACATTACCCAAGACAAAAATGTCTTGATTATGACAACTTGACATTAACAAAGACAGAAATGTCTTTGTTATGACAACTTGACATTAACCAAGAAATCATAACCTGTCAACCTGTCACAAATATGTCATAACAGGTCTAATTATTAAACTTAAAGCATTTCGCTGTGTAATAACCCTTAATGACATCTTTATAACTAGTACAATGTTTTCCACTTTACTTGAGGACAGGTAATATTCATGACACAGTTATAATGGTGTCATGACGGCCAAAGTTGTGACAGGTTGACAGGTTATGATTTCTTGGTTAATGTCAAGTTGTCATAACAAAGACATTTCTGTCTTTGTTAATGTCAAGTTGTCATAATCAAGACATTTTTGTCTTGGGTAATGTCAAGTTGTCATAACAAAGACATTTTAAACAATGTCAACTTTGCATTAAAAGTGTCATAATTTACCGAATGACACTTAATGACAACAGTCATACACATTCATAAAGACTCCTTCATGTTCATGACAGGTGTTATGTCATGTTTATGACAGTGTCATGTCAGTCTTATTCACACCCCTTCAAATAAAGTGTTACCGATAAACCATATAGAGAGCCTAAGTCCCTCCCCTCCACTTCCGGCTCATGGGACCTTATTTTGGAAAAAGATGTATGGTAGTCAATGGCGAGAGACAACTTATCTTATTATTCGGTCTGAACTGTGCCCTGAATTACACATATGATGTTTGTCAATTTAAAAGATAATTATGAAAGTCAAGAAAGTCACAGTTTGTCATAAAACAGAAGAGTAACATTTAGTTTTATGTGAAAATCGCTCAATGAACTACATCTCTCGTCTCGCACTATGTACGTCACCAAGCTCGTGTGTGTGCAGTCTGATACAAAACACACAGGCATGATGGCGTAACATTACGATTATAACTTTAGACTATAGAAAACTTGACAGACGTTAGCTTCAGTAAAGTTAGCTTCATTCATTGAGAGAAAAGGTATGACGCCTTTTTGGGTTTGTAGTCTTTGTAATTATGTATTTTCACAGTCCTCAACAGTTTTACATCAACTTCTTGACTTTAAAATGTATCTTTTAAATTGACAAACATCATATGTGTAATTTAGGGCACAATTCAAATGGTATCCAAATATTTGTTGTCTCTCGCCATTGACTACCATCCAATATTTTTCCGAAATAAGGTCCCATGGTGGTCGACCGGAAGGGGAGGGACTTAGGCGCTAGAAATCCATGCTCATTCAAGGATGTGCATGTATTTCATGGAAGGAAAATTAGCCATTTAGACCAAAACCAATTTTTGTACCAGGCTGTAAACATATATATTTTTTTCTACTTTAAAGTTGGGTATTTTAACATGGGGGATAAATGGAATTGACTCCCTTTTGGAGCCTCTAGTGGCCAGTCGACGAACTGCAGTTTAAGTCACTTCCGTGTTGGCTTCACGAGAGAGACTGGAAGGTTGCCGCTCGTTTTTGACTGATATTATGACTTTTGAAGCCTGACAGACACAGGATTTCACTAGAAAACAGCTTGAAAAAAAATACTGGTTTGGAATGACATAAATGGTTGCATAAATGATAACAAACATTTTGGTGTAAATTGAGCATGCCTGTTCACATGCTCAATTTGTTCAGATTTATATCTCTTCAGTTGAACAGATGGTTATACTGTTATATCTGTAACAGTTGGGTTCACTAATTTTATATATATCAGAATAGCTCAGGCTAATTATTCTCGTAAACCACCATGTTCAGTTTTTTATACAAAAATTGTGCATTTGAGGTATATAGGCTCCTCACAACTATTATTATCAGTAGTGTTCATATATAGCACAAAGTGCAGTGTGCTTGGGTGGATTCTTCTGTAAAATGATGATGAAATTGTTTGTTATTGTGTGGTCATGAGTGCATGCTGTATTACTCTCTGCTCTGTTTATCCCTGTGTGTGTTTTTTGTCCCCACCCATAATGTGTCAGGTATGTCAGTATTCATTTGTTCATGTTCATAGCAACCAGTCTGCATGTCATGTTCAGAGATCAAGGAATTGTTTTGGATGAAGCTCAAAGCTCACTGAAAATAAATGAATGAATGAATGAATGAATGAATGAATGAATGAATGAATGAATAAATAAATAAATAAATAAATAATAAATAAATGTACTTATTACAGAAATTATTCTTCATAAGATTATATTTAATTGCAAACTGAATATAATGAAAATTGCATGTCAATTGCAATTAAATTTAAATTTATTATAGATTAAATTCATATAGCTGAACTTTACGGTGTTTTTTTAAAACTCGCTTAAATAAGACATCTTTATTTGTAATTTCATAATTACTTCTATTGCCTTCAAAATATGGTTAAAGTGTACAGCCGAATGTATTGACAAGCATTTATGTAACCTTTTGGTCCCACTTTACATTAAGTGGCTTTAAGTACTACTTACATCGAAAAATAAGTTCAATATTGTGTGGATGTTGTATTGTAAAACACGTTTGCTGCTATTGAGGTGTAATACGGGTAAGATTAGGACAGGTGTGTGTGGTATGGTAGGGTTTAAGTGTTGTTTAAGGTGTAAGGCAAGGGTCAACAGTGTAATTACAAATGTACAGTAATTACATACATTCATTTATTACATGCTGGTATTTTCAAAATATAAGTACAATGTAAAAACATGTTTGTACAGAATAAGTCCATTGATTCCAATTATTAATGTCAATGTAAGTACATAGTACTTAAAGCCACTTCATATAAAGTGGGACCATAATTTCTATTAAAGCACTATGTTTGTAATTACACATTTGTTGTAATTACACATTTAAATATTTTTGTTGAAAAATATATTAACTTTAATTGTAATATACTACAAATAAACTTATAATCAAGTGCATTACATGAACTTTAGTATGTTAGTCAAGACATTAGTGTACTTTTTTTTAAAAACTCTACCAAAGCTTATTAAAACATAATTATTTAAAATGTACTTTTAATTTGAAATTATTACGAATTGTACTTTTTAAAAGTGTACTTAAGTGTTCTTAAACAAAATACACGTTTATGTCTCATAGCACACTTTTTTTATAACAATTTTTATTGTACAGACAAAAAAGTGTACATTAAATCATTAAAGAGACAAGGATACTGTAAAAGAGAAAACATTGTCTGCACTTTTATCTTTTACACATTCCCTATCAACATATAACTAAATGAGGAAAGAAAATAGAAAAAGAACCACAGCAACAACAGAGTAACCACCCCCGTGTCAGAATCTAGTGAGGATACAGAGTCGTAAAGGTTTAAAATAGGGTTCCATGTTTTATCAAATTTATCATTTGAGCCCTAAGTCGAATATTTCAATTTTTCAAGTGAAAGGAATGACATCAGAACCTTTAACCAAGAGGTAGATGGAGGGGGGGTTGGACAATTCCAATGCAACAACATGCACCTAGCAATAAGAGAAGCAAAAGCAATAACCTCTGCTTTCTGTCTCGTGATGGATGACGAGTGAGACACACCAAAAATGTGTCTTAAGTGACCTTTTATTGAATTAATTTGATGTTATCTGCGAGTTTCAGCAAGGCTGTACGGTACAAAGCCAATGTTGACCTCCTTCTTCAGCTTTAGGTTGGGCTGATGTTTCCTGCTGTTACAGGCTGGTTTCTTCTGGAAGGCAGGTCTGCTTTTAACAGGGTGTTCTTAAACCTTGCGAGTCTTCACAGAAACCCAGTTGACTTTCATCTCTGCGTGACCATGCCTTTACACGGTGGCTTTCTGAGACCGGTGTTTCTCGGGCTTTGCCACATTGACTTCCACCAAAAGACTGTGGCTTCCTTTAAACGGCCAATCTGCCATATAATCACTCATTGAGTGATCTGTTTTGTTCTGTTGAAACACTCTTATTAGAGGTTAGCAGAAGAGATGGATGGGTCAGATTGTTAATGTTGCCTGTCCATGTGCGTGCTGTGGTTCAGCTCTGTTAAATGATATCCTGGAGTGAATGTGTGCAGTTATCAGAGTCTGGATCTGAGGGAAGATAATTCACTTATCAGATTGCCTGTGATGAGGGACTGTACACAGCTCATGACACACATCAAAGCACTGCTCTGATCTTGCTCGGGCTGAAGCTGTGGAGGTATATTTCAGTAAACAGACTGGGCTTGAAAGAATTTCTGGTCCCAATTCGGGCCTTGCTGTACTACGGGTGAACTGCAAACCGGCTGAGCAACGTGGAGATACACTGACTTATTCATCAATGAAACGTTCAATTCATTATGAGGTCTAAAATCTATAACGCATAATTTTCTTTTTTAGAGATCTAAATGCAGACTGAGACAAGCTCCAAAATGACAAGCTCCAAAATTGTGATAAAAGTAGCCCATGTGACTTGTGCACTATATTTCAAGTCTTCCGAAGTCATACTGTAGCTTTAAATGAGGAACAGATTGAAAGTCATTATTCACTGAACATTTTCATGAGAGAAAGAGCAATGTCTGATTCAGAAACTAATCGTTCCGTTTACTCTGATATTTTCAATGAATTGGTAGATCCAGTTCACTAATCACAATGAAATGGTTTTCAAGTTCAACTCAATGACTCAATGATAAAAAAATGATCAGAGAATAATAGCTGACATTTTGGTCAGTTTCTGCCACAAAGCTACCAGAAGACTTCAATAGACTATTATGATTATATTTAAGTATAAGTATTTGGATACCCTGTATGTGTTGTTTATGTTCATTTTATGGTGAAGGATGCCAATAATTCTGGAGCTGATGTTAGAGCTTTAATTTATTTTAATTTAATTTAATTGCCAGTACTGAAAAACCTTAAAAAACAACAACAAAAAAAACATTTCAGTGTTGATTCAGTTCCGTTGTAAGATCATCAATTATTAAATTAGTTAATCTATAAAGCAGTTCTCAGTTCAGTTCTCATAACAGTGTCAGATCAATAATATTGTTGAATACTATTATCTCAATATATTGTATAATTGAGATAAAAAACAGATTTTGTATGTCAATGGATTTCCGCCTGGATTTGCCTACCCAAATTGAAAAGCCTCCCATTCACACATACTTTGGGCTAAAAACAAAATTTTTGTGTCATTTTACAGGAAACCCTTTGCAGTTTCATAAAACAGTGCTAAAAGTGATAAACATTTAAGTATATGTTGTCTGAGCTGTAATAACCCCCCCAAAAAACAGGCGCTTTTTGATTTTTTAATTTTAAATTAATTTTTGAAAGTGCATAACTCAGCCCCTGTGTCCTCTCGAAACATACAGACAAGTGTTGTTGTTTCCTCTAGATGTCAACAAACACTGGAAAAAAGAATTTTTTCTCTATAATAAAAAATGAAAAAGATATTCATATTAATCTGAAGGTAGGAATATTACCTTTTTTATATGTAATTTCCACCTAGCCAAATCTATACTCTGTTCATACCTATATATAGTGGTATTTATGCAATATTTCAGTGTCATTTTACAGAAAACCCTTTGAAATTATATAAAACACTGCTGAATGTGATAAATATTATAGTATATGTTGTCTGTGCTATAATAAACAAAAATAAAAAAATAGGCGCTTTGTAATTTTGATCATTTTATTCTTTCAGAAAATATTTTTTTTTTAATTTTACAAAATATTTGCCTAAAATATGTGGTCTAATACAGTCTACAACAGAATCCTCATCCTCCAGATGTATTTCATTCATTATATGGGCATTAGTTTTGTCACTTCACCTCAACATCACCGGCCAGCCTCCTGGAGCTCTGATGCCCGCTGTGCCAGCTGTGCCAAGATGTGCCATCAGCCACATCTTCAATCTTCAATAGAAACTGAAACATAGAATCACTGTTTATACATAGTTTCTGCACTGTAATAATAGCCATTTGATTTCACAATATCAAAATGTAGATTTACTGAAATGACCATTTTTTCAACGTATCCAAAGTGAAACTAACTATATCACACTTTGACTAAAATGTTTGACATTTATTTTCAGATAATAGTTTATCTGATTGGTTGCTGTTCTTTCACATTTCAAACTAGCAATAACTTTATCAAAAAAATGTATGTAAACATTGTAAAAGGTTACCTACCTAAACGCAGCGCGTCTTGAGATCGCCATTGGCACTCCAAACTTCTCCAAATCCTCCATTTAGAAACAAGTTGCACTTTCAAAGATCGGGTTTATCAATGTCATCGATGCTTTTATGTTTCTAGATGCAATTATATAAATCAAAATAGTTCTCAAACTTATATAAACTCGCGCTACAGTCATCAGAGACCCTGCTCGCGTTCAAAACAGGATATGGACACGTTTGAGTTGCGCACACAGCCCCGGTCAGCCAGTGTTGCACAGTAAAGGGTCCACCTAATATTTTTACCGCAAGAAAAGTTCCTACTAGATTTCTAAGCTGAATGGATCGACCTTAGGCAGCTGGATCTCTGTTACAGGACGCATACGCAGATGGCTTGAAGATCCGGTGTTTTGCGCTCAGAGCGCATCTCCTCTCAGTTCATTCGGAACGGGTTTTCTGACCAACGAAAGCTCACAGAAACGTGAAAATGGTCTTATTTGAAAGAAAACATCCTAATCTAAAAGTTGATATAGATTATGTGGCTGTTTTCGGCTGATTGAAGACGACATCGGAGCAGGCATGTGAGACTTTTATCTGTCATTTTGTTTTATTTTATTTTACTGCGCGATTCTTTTGAAGATATTTCGGTCTATGATTGTCTCACAATGTAATAACCTACATCGACAGATTCCTTAGAATGAGAGCTTTATTTCTATGTAAGTTTTGACTGTTTTATGAAATATATAAAAAATAAATATTTGTAAAAATAATTCTTCGCAATCACAAAGCGGAAATTTTTGCCTGGGACCAATGCATATTTAAGCTAATATTTTAAGTTGATATGTATCATAAAAACGAAAGTGATGGTATTCTTTGTAAAGTTTAGATTCTAAGCTTTCAAATGATACCATGAATTGCTTTATACCTTATATGGAAGTCTGTAAAAAGAACGTACGAACATCATAACAAGGTATTTGCCCCCGGTACCGGGGGCTCTGGTTTTTAAGAGGTTAAAGTGATCTGAAATCTTTTTTGCTTTATATAAAAATCTGTTTTGATCTGTTAATAATTCTGAACTTATGTTAGAATAATATGTCTAATCAGTAATTAGTCAAATTAAATCATCTACAGTAATTATGTTGTGCTGCAAAATCTGTGTTTGACTAATTATGAAATTCCTCTGTTGTCTGACTGTTCCTCTGAATTGCTGTTCAGGAAATGAGGCCAATGTGATTCAAATTCTAACTCGTGAATTAAAAGGAAGCCAAATCAAAAATAAATTCAGATTTTTTCCCCAACCCTACAAAGGGATGGAATCTGTAAGAAAGTCAAATTTTTGTTATTCAAACAATATTTCAACATGACAGCACTGATGCTACTTTGAGAAAGCGAATCTCGCCCCATCTGATCAGAGCTGAAAATCGTGCAGCTGTCTGAAAACGCATATCCCTCAGCACACTCGCAACACCATGTTCTTATCTTTGATGCGCAATTACCTTCCAGTTGGGTGTTTTACTGTGATGAGTTGCTTGTCTTCCCTTTTTTCACTGCTGCCATCATTTCCCCATCATGGCCTGCAGCTGCATCATCTACTATTGTCTCTCCCACCTGTGGGACAGTTTATCGAGCGAACCAAAATCCCATATTATTATAATTAACAAGTACCTTTCTCATCTCACCATGGCAAACGCAACGCTTGCATTCCCAAGCCAAACTCTTCTGCCACTCATGCATGTCAAGTCATTAATTAAGCTGTCATTCTACGCAATCGAGGTTCATTCATACCTTCCGAAATTACAGCTTTGAGAGCATGTGCAGAGCTTCTGCAGGTGACCCCACACTCTTGCCTGTTGTGTAGGGGTGGAGGAGACGCATGGGAACAATACCTTCAAGTGTCTGCTGAAAATGGCTCCTCACACCATCCATGAAAACTCATTATCACCATGGTGGGGTGTGAGAGTCTGCTGGATTCTCGGTGTCCTGTCAAACTCTTTATTTGCTGTTAATGACAGATGTGTCTTACATTCTGTGTGTTGGCCTACCAATTTAGCCATCATTTGCATGTTTGCATTAATGTATAATGCCAGCATGTGATGTCCCAGATAGCATGCATATCCGGGCCTCATCTGGGTCAACTTTGACAAATATAGTTCAATTCTGGCAAAGGTCATATGGGCCGTATCTGGCCCATACACAGCAAGCCACAACTCATACTATAACGGGCTTAATGTGTGTGGGCCAGATATGACCCATATGACCTTTGCCGCTGCCAGAACTGAGCCATACTGTATGTGCCATTGTTGGCCCAGATGAGGGCTGGATATGTATGCTATTGCCATTCACACATCAGCTTGGGTCATCGCCGTCATTCCATGCGGTAAATGGGCCAGAAGAATGTGGGAGATGTGGACCACAATTGGGCTAGATGTCATTTGTTATCTGGGGTGTATCTATACTTGACCATTAGTATTAATAGTGTCAGCAGTTGATAGTCATCAAAAAATCATACTTTGTGAACAGAAAAAATAACATTTACTTACTGTAACTGGCACCTACAGTCTATTTGTATCCTATTTCATTTCAACCTTTGCATCTTTATTTAGTTTCCCTCATGGTAGATGCGGTTATGGTGTAGCATTTGAGAGTAAAACAATTGATTACATTTACTAAAGAACACCACTGCGTATGAAATAATTGCCATTCATTTTCAAAAAATGACTTTTATGACTTACTGTTACCACAAAACATGGATTAACCTTGTTTATTGTACTGGAGGTCATAGAATTGCAGCAATTTGAGCAGCATTGAATTGCATCAATTTTGTTTTGTTTTGTTTTGTCAAGACACTCACTCATTGATTCACACTTAACCATCAAATGTTTGCTTTGTAACTTTTCCCATAACTGAGCAGGAGGGAGGGAGGGTGTGAGTGACTGTGTGAGAGAGAAAATGAGTCAGACGTTTATGAGCAGCGAGCAGGAAGAATCAGGTGAACTGAAACAAACTTCCATACCAGACTGATGCTAATTGTGACATTATGATGCTTTTTCAAATTTCCAACTTTTTTTAGTGTGTAATGTTGCTGTTTGAGCATGAAACAGCATCTGCAAAGTAACAAAGCACAAAGTCAACTCCAGAGGAAGTTATTCTCTATCAGAAAGCACTGTTTCTGAACTCACTGAAACGCCTTGAGTTTTCTTCCGGGAACGTACATGTCACAATATTCCTCACTTAAATAATTCCAGCCCACGGCATATTCAAAATAAAGGGAACATGGCCTGGTTGAGTTGCATTAGTAGAGTGTTGAAACTTGCGGTTATGGTAAGGACATGACATTTCCGAAACATGCTGGAAACGGTTTTGGAAAGAGGAGCTTTAAAGAGACAGGAACTAAACAGAGCATTAGTGAAAAGAGAGGTGCTGCAACAATATCAAATATGTGAAAAAGAATGAGTTCATTCAAGCAATGAAAACCTATTCTAATAATACAAAATCAAGACTTTCCAAAAGGGCATAATATGGCCCCATTTAGGAGCGTTCACATGGCCAGAACCATTGGCGATGCGATGTGGACATTTCTAGATTCAACAATGTTGAGAAACCGATGTTGATTTATGACCTTTGTGGTGTTTTTCATTGAGAACTACCATACAATCAGATAACACACCAAAACCTTTTTCTTCCAACGCCACTTTCTTCTTAAGAAAAAAACAAGATGTTCATAAGACAATATTAGAGAACATAAATATTTCACGAATTGCACTTGTGAATTTCATAGAATTTATCTCAAGAAATTATTCTTTCTCTAGAAGATTTTGCGAATTCAGTCGTAAACAACGAATTCCTTGTCAAACAAAAATTACATTGTGTTTTACCAGCAATACATCCCATTTGTGATGTTCCAGATTTTCAAAAGCCAGTTCGTTGAGCCTGCCAGTAACATTAGGTCACATTAGGAACACCCACTGCAACCAATAACCAAGTCAAGTCGTCACCTTTTTTTATAAAGTGCTTTATACAATGCAGATGGTTTCAAAGCAGTTTTACAGTGGTTAACAGGAAAATAATGATTCAATGATGCAAACAGAATTCAATTCTATAAAGCATCTCTAAAAATACATTAGTAAACAGCCATTATTCCATTGAAATCAGTCCATTTACAAAGCAGCTCTGTAGAAAATAGTGATGTCATCATCCAGCTCAGTTCAGCTCTCATCCAATAGTGTTAGTGCATTCAAGTCGATACCAACTAAGCAATGAACAGTGGCAATGAACAGAAACTTCATCAGTGACAGAGAATGGAGAAAAATAAATCTTGGGAGAAACTAGGCTTAGTTGGAGGGCCAGTTCACCTCGGATGAGTGAGGGAGGGTGAGACTACTTTTCTTAAGTTTAAATATTCATTCATTTTTTTGTGTGTTACAATGTGTGGTAAGGCTTGCGTGACTCTTCTAGTTGACAAGTTGTTTCGAAATGTAGTAGGCTTGTCAGCAAAGCAATGTTTACCTCATGTAAATGACATGCCATGCCGCATCAGCAGTCTGACGGCCAGCTGGAGAGAGTGTGTGTGAAGCTGAAGCTCCTGTATCCTCATTGTTCGGTTGTCATAAATGGTGAAAAATAGACACATCCCACTTGCTTCTTGTTTCTCCAAGCTAATTCTCAGTTATTTTCAGGGGTTTCAGTACACAAGAATTTTGCCTTGTACTGTATGTGAACAGTCTGAACTCAGAGCATATAATATGATTTATTAATACAGTTTCATTTTATTTGGCTGCTACATACAGTGCAAAACAAATTGCATGCAAAAACACTTGGAAGCAGTTTGCGGACAGATTTCCCTCCAACTGACAGCATAGCACAAGTAGTCATGTGATCGGAAGTCTCGCATAACCAATCTTTGGACCAATAGCATAAGGTCTGGTCAACAGTGCAGCTTATTTCCCCCCTTCCACAAGATATTGTCTGATTGACATGTAAAGGGGCCAGTCACAGTTCACTTTATCTTGACATGCCATTTAGGGGCAGGATTGTCTGTAATTGATTAGTAATGAAAAAAAAAATCAAATGGTATAACATTCTCTGTGAATGGGTTAAAAAATTATAGATACTGTAATGTGATCAGGATTGGAAGACGAGGAGAAGAAGAACAGATGTGAGTAAGTCATGTGTGTGGATTCTGTGAAGAGAGGAAGCAATCAGCACTTCCTCTCTTCCTTCCAGTGTTGAGGAATAACTCACAAAAGTAGTTTTGTACTAGGCACTAGTACTTAGTGCACTGTTTAGTATTGTGATCAACCAAGACTCATTGGAACAATTTTGTGCAAAACTCCAAACCCATTCCAGCTGAAATGAACACAATTCATTTTCACACAAATTATTACTGGAGCAGATAATTATGTATGTGTCATTTCTTGCACAATGCTATGTTATGACCTCAAAACAGAAAATATAAAAGCCATAAGCCTCATATGTTAATAGCTTTACCTACGTTTTAGAAAGCGTAGCTTAACTTTAACTTAAATGGATAGTTAACCCAAAAATGAAAATTCTGTCATCATTTACTCACCCTCAAGTTGTTCCAAACCTTTATGAGTGTCTTTCTTCTGTTGAACACAAAATAAGATATTTTGAAGAATGCCAGTAACCAAACAGTACTTCCATACTATGGAAGTCAGTGGGGTCCATCAACTGTTTGGTTACAGACCTTCCTCAAAAAACTTTTTCTGTGTTCAACGCAAGAAAGAAAATACCATACAGGTTTGGAACAACTTGACTGTGAGTAAATGATGACATAATTTCATTTTTGGGTGAACTATCTCTTTAACTTCCCACAATGACTTCCTTCCCATGAGAGCCATAATGCTCTGAGCAGAGATGGACCATGGCAGACTGAAGTCTTCCCAGAAGCTCCGCCATCTATTTTGATGTTGTGATGGTTTTGTGTATGGTACCAGTTTCCGGCAGCCAAAACATAAATTTGCTCTAACATTTGCCCTTGTGAAAACTATCATGAGATGAGATGTCTTCCGCCACCACTTAAGGCCGATTGTAACATTCCGTAAAATAACTGAGTAATATGTTACTTTAGCATGGCCACTCACCTGTTTTTTTTCTTGCTAAGTAAGTATTTGCACGCAATCTAGTGATATTTGATCCACCTCAGTGTCAAGTGCTTCCATAGCTTTAAAAATTGAATAGGAGGAAACTCTCGAGTGGCTTTCAGCTGGCAGTTTGATTCAGATTTTATTATCCGCAATGGTTCTATAATAAGCGGGAACTGTCCTTTTGCATTAGGCATGCTTCGCGGCACACTGCATGTTAACCCCCCCCCACACACACCTCTTAGCTGGAGGAAATGGAAGCTCCCACTGCCATTCTTTCTTCTGGTGAGGCAGAGGTGCATGAAGAGTAGCAGCCAGACAGACTCTGTTGTGATGTCCCAGCATGCACTAGAGGGAACGTGTGCAATAGCAGCAGCACAGGATAAGGTGACCATATGGCACTTGCTAGCTGGGCATCACACAACCACTCATGTGACACCAAATCTGCAGAAAACATACTTAACATGAGTAATGATGTATCTTTTATCAAACTCTCTTGCAGTGTTCTGAATGTATATTTGTGGTTTTCAAATGCATGTGGCCAACAAATACAAGCAAGCATACTTTGACCTCAATTTTTTAATCAGAAGCTGTGTTTTTCTCTTTAAATGTGATCTTATCCTTAACCCATCAAGACCTAAGGGTATTTTTACAATAAATTTTCCGTCTGGTGTTATTAACTAAAAAAGCGTGTAAACATCAACCTTTTGGCACAGACAATTGACACACCTCTTTTTTTTCAGGACAAATTGAACTTTCAGCACATTTGTGTTACATTGATGTCACCTGAATGTAAAATAAGTTATGGGACCATAAAGACAAATGAAAAAATAAATCGGAAATTGAATAACCAAATATTTATTGAAATCACACAGAAATAAATAAAAGCTAAGCAAATTTCTCTGGAAAAACAGTTTGTTCATGTCTTTGGAGTCCTGGAGCACAGGAATAACATTATAACTTGTACAGAACCAAAACTATTTACATTTTTCCAAAAGAAGTCCAGGCGCTTTCATGAATTCACGTGTGCCAAGCCTCAAAAACAGTTCCTATAGCAATCACAAAGAGGGCCACATACAGGCTTTGCAATTTATATTTATTTATTTTTTACTAATTTTATTTAATATTTTTTTATACTACATTTATACTTCTATAATACTTTTTTATAGTAAAAAATAAATGGCACTTCAGCTGGGTCTATCCTGGTAATCTAGTTCCTCATCCTGTCAAAAAGCTCTGTTCTCTGAAATCGAATCATTCAGCGCTCGATTTAGATCGATTTCTCTGTGATTCTCTGTGAACCTGCGTTCCGTCCTATGGTCTCCGTGCGTCTCCTCTCTGCTCTCACTCTCTCCCTTGGTGTGCTGTAATGACCAATGACGCACCCAATGTTTACGACGGATCAGCCTGTAATTGGTCAAAAACCATCACGTGGATATCCAAATGGCAGCTAGCATCGAGCTAGCGGCAAATATGACGGAATATTTATAAATTATGGACTTCAAGTGTATCAAGTTGGATATAAACGTTTGGATTTATTGCTGAAAAATCAGAAAGTATGCACAAGTTCCAGGCTGGATAGAAAACTTCTGTAAAGGCTAGAAAGACACCAAAGGACACCCACGTGATGGCTAGCTCGTTAGCTTTCTGCTGGAAAAAACGGTAAGAAATCCATAAATCTGTCATCGAGTTATATCATAATTTCTCGGAGCTGATTTGTGGCGTCGTCGACGATGCGTCGGGCTCAGAGGGTTAAATGGATAGTTCACCCAAAAACCATTTGTCATCATTTACTCACCCTCAATGACTCAAACCTGTATGAGTGTCATTCTTCTGTGATATTTGAGTAACTAGACAGTTGACGGTAACCAATGACTTCCATGGTTTATTTGTTTTTCTACTGTGTAAGGCAATGGCTACCGTCAACTGTTCGATTACCAACATTCTTTAAAATATGTTATTATATCTCTTTTAGCATATTCAACTGCTATTATTTTCAGATATAACAATTATACTCTCAATACAATTATACTCAATTATAAACACAACACTTTTGTTTTTGCCCCCATTTTTCATGAGCTGCACTCAAAAATCTAAGACTTTTTCTATGTACACAAAAGGCCTATTTCTCTCAAATATTGTTCACAAATCTGTCTAAATCTGTGTTAGTGAGCACTTCTCCTTTGCCGAGATAATCCGTGTGGCATAACCATATGCTGATTAGACAGCATGACTATTGCACAGGTGTGCCTTAGGCTGGCCACAATAAAAGGCGCAAGTTTTGAGGGAGCGTGCAATTGGCATGCTAACTGCAGGAATGTCCTCCAGAGCTGTTGCCCATGAATTGAATGTTCATTTCTCTACCATAAGTCGTCTCCAAAGGCGTTTCAGAAAATTTGGCAGTACATCTAACCGACCTCACTACCGCAGACCATGTGTAACCAAACCAGCCCAGGACCTTCACATCCAGCATCTTCACCTCCAAGATCGTCTGAGACCAGCCACCCGGACAGCTGCTGCAACAATCGGTTTGCATAGAATTTCTGCACAGACTGTCAGAAACCGTTTTAGGGAAGCTCATCTGCATGCTCGTCGTCCTCATCGGGGTCTCGACCTGACTGCAGTTCGTCGTCGTAACCGACTTGAGTGGGCAAATGCTCACATTCGATGGCGTCTGGCCCTTTGGAGAGGTGTTTCTTCACGGATGAATCCCGGTTTTCACTGTACAGGGCAGATGGCAGACAGCGTGTATGGCGTCATGTGGGTGAGCAGTTTGCTGATGTCAACGTTGTGGATCGAGTGGCCCATGGTGGCGGTGGGGTTATGGTATGGGCAGGTGTATGTTATGGACAACGAACACAGGTGCATTTTATTGATGGCATTTTGAATGCACAGAGATAGAGATACCGTGACAAGACCCTGAGGCCCATTGTTGTGGCATTCATCCACAACCATCACCTCATGTTGCAGCATGATAATGCACGGCCCCATGTTGCAAGAATCTGTACACAATTCCTGGAAGCTGAGAACATCCCAGTTCTTGCATGGCCATCATACTCACCGGACATGTCCCCCAATGAGGTTGTTTGGGATGCTCTGGATTGGCGTATACGACAGCGTGTTCCAGGTCCTGCAAATATCCAGCAACTTCGCACAGCCATTGAAGAGGAGTGACCAACATTCCACAGGCCACAATCAACAACCTGATTCGAAAGAGATGTGTTGCACTGCGTGAGGCAAATGGTGGTCACACTAATGCTGACCTAACCCTGGCTTGAACTATGGGTCAAATAGCATAGGGTCTGCTTTTATGCTATTATTTAACTGTTAATGTGCTATTGTCACACTTGCACGTATCCAGTCACCACACCAGCTCTGTCACCTCTACCGCACTACACTTCCCAGCATCCCCCAGGTTTCCCACCTGCACACCATCAGCCATCACCTAATTACATCAGCACCTGCACATGTAATGTGTGAATGCTTCTGTTTCATGACAGCATTAACTTGCCCTGAATTCAACACAAGAGAGATTTCCTTCAAACACAGCATGAGCTGCAAACTGACACGTTTTTCAGCACCCTTTTGAATGACAGGATATAATTGGCCCTAATAATCCACCAATAACGATTATTGGCTAATACATCGGTGCATAGTCATAATCCATTTTTAGTATTGAAGGCTCCATTCTTCAATTACAGCAACTTTGCAAAGCCTAAATTACATTGTGAGAGAGAAAAAATAAAGAAACAAACAAAAAATCAATCTTTGTTGAAATGTGTAGGATAAACTGTTAAGACGGAAATTATTAGGCACTGTTTAAAAAGTTCACCTTCATTTCAAGTTCATTTCTCATCAAATAAAAATGTAAAAAAAAAAAAAAAAAACTAAACTTATTTTATTGCAGCTAGTTGACAAGGCAACATTTCTAATTTATATTTAAAGCAATTGAATAACTAAAAATAAATCAACTAAAATTATAAAATTATAATAATAAAAATAACAAAAACACACAACAACTTAAACTAAAATCAAAATGAAAACAGAAAATATAAAAATCAAATTCAAAATATTAACAAAAACAATAATATCGTATCAGTGACACTACAATAGCACTTATATTAGGTATTATATTCTATAAGAACTATAGTCAGTTTGTAATAAAAGCATCTTAAGGGATATTCACTCAAATATTTACAATTCATTACTATTACAATCCTGTCTGACGAATTTTCTCCCAGAAACACCAAAGAAGAAGTTTAGCAGATTGTCTGAGTTGCTCTTGTCATAAAATGAAAGTGAATGGGAACCGGTGCTGTCATGCTTAAAAAAGGAGAAAAAGCACCATTCAAATATCATAAAAGTAGTCCACATGGCACTCTATTCAAAGTCTTCTTAAGCTTGAACGATAGCTTTGAGCATGGAACATAATGAAATTTCATATCATTTTTGACAGCTCACCATTCACCTTCATACCAGGGAAAAGAGCAGCCTGAACATCCTGCTATAAATAACTCTTTCGTGTGCCACCGAAGAAAGAAAGACTGAAAATGATGGCAGAATTCCTATGTTTGGGTGAACGTTTCCTATAAAGATTTGCTTCAAAGAAAGAGGGTTTTAATAGCTTGAGCGTTATTAATAGCTGAACTGAATTCATACAAGCATGAAGAAAGGTCTACCTGCGTAGTGGAGTAGCCTGAGGCTGATGGATCAAATCTGCAGTGTGGAGGAAATGCCAGCAACTGCAGTCAGCTGGGGAAACACAAGGTCAGTTGTCCTTAAAAATCTACAACCAATAGAGGTGGAGTTTCAAAATATTATCAGCTCAGAATCATGGGTAATGAACACGGGACGATGGCATCTTATCACTTCGAAGCATTGTTGCTGTTCAAGAACCCCAATACATTACGAATCCATAGTTTGCTGGCCTCTTTTTGACCCCATCCTCCTCCATGATGGATGTAAGATGTTTTTTTTTTTTTTATCATTCCAGCACAACGGTTTAGAATCCGCAATGCCATACGTTCCGGAGATTTAGAAGCTTTTCCTTTGGAGAGAGAGCCAAATCCACCTACAGCTGCTTTAGCAGTGGATGAGTCACTCTTCAGGCCGGGTTATATCATCACTGCGCTCTCTTCATGTGACAATCCGAGCTGTGCCCTCATGATATTTCAGAGTGTCATAAATACATCAATGTGATCCTCCTTGCTTGTTATAAATACACTGGCTTTGTTGCGTGTTGGTGCCTGGTTACGAAATACATTTTGTTTGAGAACCTCAGGCAGGGGTTTAAGCTTCTTATGGCTGCATAACACATTTGACACTTCACTGTTTGCCTTGTTAACTTATTTTTTATTTTTGTAGCTAACGGGGAACATTTTTTAGAACGTGCTGGCAAGGTTCTCTCAAAGTTTTGAACGAATGTTCTTCCAGTAATTCTAATAGAATGTCCGTACAGTGTTATCTGGTTTTTAATAATGTTCTCAAAACGTTGAACGTTGAAACTGGATGTTTTTCAACATTCAGA